>JAEIJG010000980.1:0-15757 GCA_037289395.1 Beauveria scarabaeidicola
AGCCCTAATAAGATTATTAGAGAGGATTATTTAATATTAAGTATCTTTAGACTAAGTAAATACTAGCTAATAGATTAATAAAGAATTCGTTATTACTAGTATTTATTTACTTTTAAGATATAATTAGTAGTATTTATAGAGAAAAGGAAATTAATTCTTTATTAAAAAAGTTATTAATAGTATTAAGCTAGACTATAAAAGCTATATAAAAAAGGGTTAATTCCTTAAAATATACCAAAAAGCACCTAATAAAGCAGCCTTTTCCTATAATTTAGTATACTCTTCTATTCTAATAATAACCAAACTATTAAATCTACTCTTAGCCGCTAATTCTAATATATATTTAAAGTTAGTCTACGCCTTTATCTACATCTTCCTAAGCTCCTTAACTTCTTTTATAATATTTTCGTTAATTTTATTATCTATTTCCTTAACCTAGTATATAAGTTTACTAGTATATAGACTAGGTAAAAGGAAATATAAAAACTTAAGTACTATAGTATATATCTATACCCTATAATAGTATAGATATCTTTTTATACTAACTAGTTTCTTAGGATTAAAGTATTTAAAATAATTACTATATAATAATAGATTATTTAAAAGAGCCTATATATAAGGGAGGTATAAGATCTTATAGCGATCACCCTAAATATATAAGCGCTTAGTAAGAGAAGCCTTAGTATACTTTTTTAACGTAGGAGGACTTAGGGTCCTTATTAGAAGAGGCGTCTAAGGAGGAGGCATCTAAGGTAGTAACAAATCAGGGATATCACTATCTAAGCTAGGTATATATCTAGGGAATTTATCCCTATAGGGCTTAAATACTATTAAAATTAGTAGCTTATTAGGCGCCTTAGGCTAGGGCCTATATAATTATTTAATTTCTTTAAGGAATTTAAAGGAATCCTCTAAAGAGGTAATAGCGTTATAGGAATAAGTTATTATAAAATTAATAATAATTAAGGAATAAGGGATCTTAATAGTTATAATTCTATAATATAGAAATATAAATATAGTATTTATATAAAGCTTACCTTCTTAATAAGGAAGAAGCTAATAAATATAAAGTGAATTTATCTTAGAAGGAAAGATAAGGTATAAAGTATAAGTATAAAGAAGGGAGAAAGGATTCTTAATAACGAGAAAATTAGGATACTTTTTCCCTAGAAGAAATTATATATAAGTTAAATAACTAAATTAATCTCTAATTTAGAGAGATAATTTAGCTAGGGGGTGTGTTATAATAATTAGCGTGTATAGTATAATAGAAGTGCTAGAAAAGGTGTGTAATATAGGGTCACTATATATAATTAAGTGAACTATAATGTGTATATAAGTAAGTATAATCTAGCGTTAACTTATAACCACGATTTAATTTTCTAGTAATAAAGTAAATATAAAAGAATTACCTTATGTATAAGTAGCTTTACTAAGGATATAAAGGGGAATACTTAACTATAAAATAAGGATATTTTCTAGCCCTTATATATATGATTTTTTAATAAGGTATATACCTTCCTAATTTTAATTATAGTTATTAAGCTCTTTATATAAATTACTCCTACGTTATAACTTAAATCAGGATATATAGGACCACTTAGTTATATCACGAGACGTAGTGTGTGTGGTATAGAGCGGGCCTTACTCTACGTTATTAGTTAGTGATCCTCTTATAAAGTGCTCCCCTAGTAATACACATAATATTACTTGATCGCACGAGTACTAGTATAATAGGCACTAGCTATACCATAGCCACTATATATATTAGCTATAGTATCTCTTATCTATACTTATAGCTCTAATAGCTATAGCTTCACTATTACTAAAACGCCCCCTAAGGGATTCTAATATAGTTATAGCCCTCACTATAGCTAGTACGCTAGGGTTAAACCCTATTAAAATAATTATCACCCTAGACTAGTTATTATATTTTTATAGTTAAGAAGTTATAAGAAGGCACTACTTATATATTACTCTATATATAATAACCTAGAGGTATATAAGTAATAAATATAGTAGCTTTATTAGAGTAAGGAAGCGCTTAGGTTTTAATAGAGAGGTAAATTAATAAAAAAAATATCTAGATAAGTAAATGTGTTAAGGCTAAAGCCTTATAGTAGATAAGAGTATTTAGTAACTTTATCTATTAATAAGTAAACGTTAAGCGTATTAAATATAATAATATATAAGTTTTTAATTTTAAACCTTAAGTAGTAATAAAGTTTTACTTTATCTAGGTTAGTAGTAGATAAAGAAACACTATTATATTAGAATAGTCTTTTAATCCACTATAGTACCCTTAATAAGTAAAACAACTAACGCGGATTCTCGCTTTTAAACATAACGTACTTTAATAACTACTAGTCCTCACTACTTATACTAGGTGTATAGAAATAATACACTCTACTAGTAAGACCTTTACTAATCTAAACTTATATAAGCCTTAGGAATTTCTAAAAGATATAAGAGATAAAGTGCGTATAAAAGTCATAGTCCCTATAGGGCACTTATAATAGATAGGTGGTAATACCTACATAACTATATCTCGTAGCTAATACTATCGTAGTTATTAGTAAGATAGTAAGCGCTAAATAAGTAAAGGAGACTATAATACTAGTAAACATAAATATAGACGGTATATACTAGGGATAAGTAAGCTATATATATTAGTATTAGTTAAGGATTAACTTACTAGTATATGTAACTATTACTATTTATTATCTATAAGGTCGAGTTATATGCCTTATAAGCTTAGAGGAAGTTACTAGTTATTCTAAGTTTCTATAAGAGAGAGTAAACGTAAATTAAGGAGATACTAGCCTATTAAGGAATAAATATACTAGTTAATAGAGGGTAGAGTCCCTTAAACTATACTATTTAGACACGTCTCCTTAGTTATATAAACTTCTAGGTAAGCGATATTATTAACTATAGGTTATTAGTATCTAAATATGTTTATAGGATTAGTGGTAATATAAAGAATCTTTAGCTTTAGTATATTATAAATTCGGAATAGATAGGTAGATATACTATTACTAATATAGATTATAGCCTCCTCTAGTAGTATCTACGGTAGTGACTAGATAGCCCTTTATAAATCTCCACCTATATATACTACGTCTCCTATTATATATAGAGTCTTTAACCCTAGTATATTTTATATAATAATAACTAGTATTAATTAAGTTATCCTAAGGTATTTATAATCGTAGATATGCCTAGCTTAGGGTAAGTTAATATATAATTCCTTATATTATCCTAGGCGTTAGAAGGTTTTCTTATAATAGAAAAGATAAGAAGAAATAAACACTATATTTAAAGTAATAAGATATAGAAATTAAGTTATACTAGGTTAGTTAAGTAGCTAAATATCCTTAATATTAAGTACTACACTACTTATATACTCCTATATTTTATTAAGAGTAGTATAAGGTAGAGCTATAATATGTGTTAGATCTATAAACGAGTACTCTCTATAGATCTAAAGGCAGACCTCTACTAGAAGAGTTTATATAAGCCTTCTAACTATTATAGAGGCTCTATAGGCGGCGGCGATAATAGTGAGTTATTAGACGGACTAGGAGGGTGATAACGTATATTAGTATTATTATAGGTATAATAAGCACCTATTAATATACGTTTAAACTAGTAAGGCTCTATCTAATAAAGAAGATTCTTTAGTATATTAAGGAAAGGAAAGAGGTAAGGTATAATAGTCTAGAAAAAGAGCCTAGGGTAATATTAGTAGGAAGTAAAACGGCGCTACTAATTAACTTATATAGGTAATTAGGCTATAGTATAGGTTATATTTAAGGTTACACTTAATAGATCTCTTTCTATATACGTATATATAACGCTTAAGATAGCTTAGCTAATACTATATTAAGTTAGAGCCTAACTATAACTTTAGTAAAGTCCTTAATCCTTATTACGCCCTTCTACTAGGTAAACCCTAAGAAGAAAGCCCTTACTATTAACTAAAGTAACTAAGCCCGTTATTATTATATAAAGGTTAAGAGATATATCTACTATTAGCTACTAGCGCTAAACTTTAATAATTATAATATTTATACTATAGGCTATATAGCGCGTAGGGTAGCCTTAATAGCGTAAGGCTCCTAGATTTTATTAAGTATAATATTCTTATAGGAGGATATTAGGATATTATAATATAAAGAGGGTAAGAGAATAATAGAGTAGAGGTACTATTATATCTTCTAGTAGCTTCTTTAATATAGGGAAGGCTACTTTACTATAGATATTTCTAGCAGTAGGTTTATTAGCTTCTAGTCTAGCTAATCTAGGTTAGACTTATTATATAGTATAACATTCGCTCCTAGTTAATAGAGGCATTATAGTGTTAGGTAAAGCTAGTAAAGGCAGATTATTAATTATTAATAGTTTCTCTATTATAAGTAAAAGGATTACTAGAGTACTACCTTCTTTAGCGGGATATATAACTTCTAGTTCTATAGAGTAGCTAGTTTTTTTTTTAAGTAGGCCGTATAATTCCTTAGTAATAGACCTACTCTTTATTAGCTAGCGTATCTCTAATCTTAATATATTAAAGATAGGAGTAGAATCTCTTATTAATAACTCTTTCTTTCACTTAGAACTATAATTACTACTATATATATAATATATAAGTAAAGATTATTAATAAAGCTCTTATTAATAGGTGTGTTATAATATACCCCGCTAACTATATTCTGCCTTTATTTAGGTGATATATAGTATAGAGGTAAGGAGTATAAAGAAACGTTATATTAAAAAAGTATTATTTAGCTATTATTAGTATATTACCGCCTAAGGTAAGCTAGTACTAACATTTAGTCTATAGAGTATATAAGCCCTAGGTCTTTATATATTTATCTTCTTATACACACGCTTATATTCTTAAGAACCTCTCTTCTATATCTTAACTCTTCTATATCTTAACTTTAGCTATAGTAAGAAAGATGCCTTTAAAATATAGCCCTTCTATATATAATACCCCTATAAACACGTAGTTATTTAAATAGACTATTAGAAGTTAGGAAGCTAAAGGTATTTCCTATTAGCTATATTATAGATTAATACTAATAAAAAGGTAGTATTCTATAATAAGCTTTATATACTAACCACTATATAATAAGACCCTACGGTATTCTTATTATTTATAATAAAGATTACTACTAGTAGCCTAGCTTCTATAATAGTGAAGTTAGAATGCCTTAAACACTTTACTAAAGGCATAATATACTATAATATACTAAAAGAGTGGGTAAGTATAAGGTTAGTCTATTTATAGCTTAATAATAGTAACTTTACCCTAGAGATACTTCTATTATTAATATAGGGCACTAGCTTTATATAGCTCACGCCTAAGAATATTATAATATAATATATTCTATTAGCCTATAGTAAGGTAAGATATTAATTATACACTTAATTTAATCTATAATTAATAAAGTAATAATAGGACTTTTAACGCTTATAGGAAAAGCTTATCCCTAAATGCTTATTTACGAAAATATAAAATACTCTATAAAGTGCTAATATTAAACCTATCTCTACGCTTATACCTATTACGATTATTATTAGAGATAAGTCCTTAGATAATTTAAAAGCTTATAGTGATATAGGTTTAAGTGCGTTTAAAGCCTACTATCTAAATAGCTTACTATAAACTAATATTAACTATAAAAGCTAAGAACCTAATAGTCACTATACCTACTACTAGCCCCTCCCCTAGCTCTCCTTATACTAGCGAATTTTTAAGTAAACTTACCTCTTTACCTAAGGATCTCTTAAGCACTACTCTTATTAAGGCTAATAGGTAAGAGAACCCTCCCGCTATTAACACTAAACTAGGCTATAATATCTTTATAACTATATATACTTAAAAGCGCCCTACTACTACTATTATATCTAATAATAAGGAGGAACCTATTAAAACCCTAATAAGGAAAGGAGGTAGCACTAAAAAGGCCTTAGTTAGTCTTATATTAGGGTCATCTACTTAGTCTATTACCTATAGTACTACCTATAAGGCTAAGGCCTATTTAGATATATAGACATCTAGCTTTAGGAAGAGACTAGCTACTTATAGTAAGGTAGTAAGGGTTAAAGGGAATTTTAATTATTAATAATATTTTTATTATTACTTAGTATATATTATTTAGTCTAATATATTAGAGGAGATTATATACTCCTATTATAGAGAGTATAAAGAATAGATAATTTATTAAATTAGTTATATCTTAATATATATATACCTATAGCGGGGAGATAAATATTCTATACGTCTCTCTACTATACCTATACCTTACTATACTATAATATTAACACTATATTCTATTACTATAATAACTCTACTAATAATACCTTAATTAATATAAAAAAAACATTATTTAGTATATAAGTAAGCGAGGGTTATAACTATATATAAAATAGGTATAAAACCTAAGGGTATTATAGCACGTGAGGCGCCTTTATTAATAGCATATATAGTGTAGTGATATAATATTAAGCCTAAGATAAAGCCTAGAGTTTATTATACACTAGCTACCTAAAGATAATCTCTAGTTATAAATAAATAGTTATATCTAAATTATAAATAATAAACCTTTTATTAAAAAATACTAACTTAAATAGGGAGGTAGGATTAATATATTCTGTATGTATATATACACGCTATCTTAATGATTAAGGTATCCTCTATAAAACCGTAATTTAATAGCTAAAACTTAATAATAAAACTATAAGAAAAAGACTATAACCTATATAAGGCTATACTATATAATATATAGCTATCTAGGGGCGCTAAATTTCTATATATAAGATAACAACTATATACTAAGTATATATTCTACTAGAATGTCTAGTTCTTTAAACTCTAATAACTTTACTATATAATATTATATAAGAAAACTAAGGTGATAAAAAGGATACTTAGTTATATATAAAGCTAATATATTAGTCTTAAATATTTCTAGCTAGATTTATAGGTATAAGAATAATAAGTCTAGTACTTATTCCTAGTAACCCTAACTTAACTAGAGGCGGCGTTACTAGCCGCTAAACTCTTAACCGCCTATAAGAGTATTTACCTATAACTATATAATATAGTCATTTTCTCGTCTAAGATAATACACTAGCTTATATAGCTTAAACTATAAAGAGGTGGCCTTAAGGACTCACTAGAGAATAATATAACACTAGTGTTTTAGCCACTATACTCGCCTAATATTAACTATATAAAAAACCTATAGAAACTACTCTATAAAAAGATTTAGAAAATATACCTAGAGCTAATAGAGATCCTATAAATAGATTTTACCCTAAAAAGGCTTCTTTCTACTATATTTAAGATATAAGAGGTAATTAAAGAGGAACTACTAGAGCGGCTATTAACTTTAATATTATATCACTCTATTATAAGTATTACTATATAGGGTTAGTATATAAAGTAATTATTTTATAAGTACTAACTTTATCTATATAAGAATATATTCCTAACTTTAATTATAAAAATATATTAATATATATATATTATAAGTACTTATACTTTTATATAAAGATAAGTATATAAGCTTTAGGGTAGAGTGTACTAAACTCTTATTAAACTAATATAGGCTTTCCTAGTAAGTACTTATTATAGCGTCTAGCTAACTATAGTATATTACTAGGGTATTTAGGTAATATAATTTATAAGAGCTAGGCGATAATATAGTTAGCTAGAGCTAAAGCGCAAGTATAGTAAAGTTAGTATATAAATAACTATGTGATAGTAGTACTATACTACGGTAATAGTATAATAAAAGAGAATAGGAGATATAACTAAGTTATAGGTGTAATTTTACGTAATAATAGGGTATAATAGCTATCTATAATTAATAAGATAAGATTATTCTTATTACTATATTATATTAAACTAACGTAGGTAAGAATAAAGCTAATGTGGCTACTAATATAGGAGCTAACGTATATATTATATATAGTAGTAGATCTAATATACTACTAAGATTATAAAAGGAACATATATAGTGTAGGAGTTAACTATTTTACTTCGCTAGTAAGACTCTTTAGTATTAGCTAGTCTACCTAATTATCCTTCTATTAGTCTTCCTTAGGCTTATAACTATAGCGTAGTGTATTTAGGCTCTCTCTATTATAAAGTGAAGGCTATCTCTATAGTGTTTTTAATTATTAGTGCCTTTACTAGGTTACTAGATAGCCTTTATTAAGATTAACTATAAAATAAAGTTCGCCTTAATCGACTAAATAATATAACTAAGTAAGCTTATTATAGGTGATTATAGTGTAGTGCTTTTATTCTCCTCCTACTATAAAGCGAAGGCCGCTTATATAGTATTAGTTTAATTATAAATACCTTTATTAGGGTACTAGATAGTATTTATTAAGATTAACTAGAAAGCGAAGGTCCTATCTATAGCGTTATTTAATTATATAGGCTTTAGCTAGGGTAATAGACAGCCTCTATATAGTAATACTCTAATACAAAGTTCCTATTAATT
Source organism: Beauveria scarabaeidicola (assembly GCA_037289395.1). Classification (NCBI taxonomy): domain Eukaryota; kingdom Fungi; phylum Ascomycota; class Sordariomycetes; order Hypocreales; family Cordycipitaceae; genus Beauveria; species Beauveria scarabaeidicola. The sequence goes on from JAEIJG010000980.1 coordinate 8,523, forward strand.
AACTAAAGAATATAACTATATAGGCTTATTACCTTTATATATCTACATATTATAGTTATTCTTCTATAGGGTAGCCCTAAAAGTTAGAAGCTCCTAGATCTTTATAAGTATAATAGTCTTCTTATTAGGATTAGGGGATAGTGTGATTTAAATAGTATTAGAGAATAATAGAGAAAATAAGCTAAAGTATACTCTACTTATATTATATTAATAATTTTTTTTTAAGAAGTCAAACTTTACTATCCTACTTTAGTTAACTCTAGTATAATAGGCGAGCCTTTAGTAACCTATTTATTTCCCTAGATAGTAAGGGGATAGCATAACCTAGAGAATATTAGAGGGTAATAGAGAAGATAAGTAAAAGTATACTCTACTTATATTATACTAATAAATTTCTTTTAAAAAGTTAAACTTTACTATCCCACTCTAGTAGGCTCTAGTATAGCGGGTAAGCCTTTAGTAACCTATTTATTTCCCTAGAGGGTAAGAGGATAGTATAACCTAAAGAATATTAGAGGGCGATAGAGAAGATAAGTAGAAGTATACTCTACTTATATTATACTAATAAATTCTTTTTAAGAAGTTAAACTTTACTATCTTACTCTAGTAGGCTTTAATATAGTGGGTAAGCCTTTAGTATCCTATTTATCTCCTTAGAGGGTAAATATAGATTTCCGCGTATTAGATATATAGGTAACTATATATAATTCTATTTATATATTACTAACTTTCTTTATACTCCCTTTAAGATAACCTAGGTTAAATCCTAGGCCTTAACTCTAGCTAGGTTCACTACTAGTGGGATAGGCGGACGACGCCTAAGAAGGCATACGTCCTAGAGAAGGATAGTGTGGTTTAATTATACACGCTTCTACTAGGGCGGCTTATAGGTTATAAAATAATAGGTAGGGCTTATTAACCTTTAGGAGTAATATATTAATAAAATATAAGGAATACTTCTCTAATATAATATTCCTTTATAATCCTTACTTCTATACTACCTATAATTACCTAACTATTAAGGTAGTATAAGCGCCCTATATTAAGCTAGGTTTAATACTAAGCTCTATAAGGTCTAATATAAAGTAGTTAAGCTTCTAGAACTTACTATATACGCTATCTAGATAGTATTCCCTGCCTTATCTAAAGATATACGCTTATATACGTGCGCTTTAGTTAATATAGAGGCTAACTAGTGAGGTACTAATAACGGAGCTATATATAGTTAGGTGCTATACTACTTTAAAATGACGGCTATTATTACTATTAACCCTATATAAGCCTATATAATTAAGACGCCTAAAACTTAACGAAGGCCGCCTCTATAGTAATAAATAGTTAAGGGTAAGCTAGCTAACTTAGTTATTTTCGCAGTTATTATATATTACTCTCTTATTTAGTATTTAAAGATAATATAAGCTATATAAGGTAGAGGATAATAGGGAGGGTAAATAATAGTAGTTTATATATATTATTAGTTATATCTAATAATATTAGGTAAGCTTTTAGTATTTTAACTAAAGCCTAAAAGGGTAAATACTCTAAAATAGGATAAAGTAAGCTAAGTAAATTAGAGGATAATAGGGAAGATAAACTATAGTAGCTTACCTACTTTATAAGAAGTAACTATCTTTATCTAGGTATTATCCTTAATAGCGCGTGTCCTAAGAGAGATTAATAGGTTATATACATTTACTATAGTTAGGTATAATCTAATGTTAGGATTAATTTAATACTAAGCTAAGAATAAGATAATTCTAAGCTAGGAATAAGAAAAGTAAATAGGTAGAAATAAAGAAGGGTTATTATACTTAAATTCTCTAGGAGAAAGCATACCTTTATAGTAAGACTAGCTATATTATTTAGATAAGGAAAACACATCTCCCTACGTAGATATAGGGCCTATATATAGTAAAGTATAGTAAATATCTAGCTACTTAGAATTCTAACCTAAGGTAGTTATAGTTTCTATCTTTCGCTATAGGGTAGTTCCTAAGATAGCACGCCTTAGCCTTATACTATTTTTTCTCTAAGTAATTACGTTAGTATAGTAAAAAAAAAAGTAAAAGAGTATCTTCCTCTAACCTTAAACACTTATAAAGTGGCCACTTTTAGATAGCTTAATCCTATAGTACTCCTAGAAAGTACTAATATATAAAATATAAGGTTAGATAGATAGATAATATTTTAAGTATAACTAGAGACTACTTAGGCTCGCTAGTATTTTAGGCGTAAATATATATATATAGTTATAATCTAAGGAGTCCTACTTTAGTTAGATAATAATATAAAACGCTATTAATATATAAGATACTTATAATATTATACCCTATCTAGATAAATACGCCTATAGACATAGGCTAGTCCTTAATAATAATAGTCTTATTAAGCTTTCTATTTTAGCTAAATATAATATAGCTGATTACGCGTAGCGTATTAGCCCCCTAAGTATAACCACGACTATAGAGGCAGATAGCGCTATCTTATAGCTATAAAGGTTTATATAGCCTCTAGCTATAGATCTATATCTTATAATCACTAACGTAAATTAGATATAAATAGGGAACCTATAGTATTTTAAACTTAATAACTTAGTTTTATTAACTTATTATCACTAGTAGGGCTTATTATACTTATACTTATATTTAAACTAAAGAATATATAGTCCTCTAGATAGAGCAAGGTTAGTATTAAGTAAGCGTAGGCTCTATAGCTAGCTATACTTTTATTTATCTATACCGATTTTAGTACCTATCTAGAGTAGTGGGTTCTTTAAATTAGTATCCTAGCTTATATCTAGCTTAACGTCTATAATAAGTAGTATATAATATTAGGTAAAGTAAGGAGATTCCTAAGGGAAAAGAGAAAGATAATAATAGGGCGTATTAAAGTAAAGTAGAAATTTAATATATAGCGGAGAATTACTAGTGGTGTAAATATATATTTATTATATTTACTAAAGAAGCTTATATATACTAAGTGAATTTATAAATACTAGGAATTAATATGCTATATAGGGAAAATAACTAGTAGGTATTAAATTAATATATTAGGGGTAATATATTCTAAAAAACTAGTAGGGCTAGTATCTAGTAGAGTATATATTATTATACGGCTGAAGCTAAAGCCGTATATAAAAGGATATTTAGCGACTATATACTGATAAGGGTTATCTATTGATAATACTCGCCGCCACTAAAGAGGACGCCCTTGTTATATACGTGATCAATTTAACTAGAACTATCGTATATTATAGCAGTAGTGTTATAGCTAGTACTAGTTAATACACTATAACGTCTATAATAGTAATATTACTATTATTATTACCACTATATTAGATATAAAGGCTTAATAGTATATCCTATAATTATTAGCTATAAACTTCTTAAGTTAAGTAAAGTTAACTTATAGTCCTAGATACTTCTACTTAGGCATATAGCGCTAAGTATAAAAAAACTCTATAGTGCGCTACCTATTAAACGACTCTACCTATATAATTACTAATTAAGAGACTAGACTATCACTTATATTATAAAACCTTTAATATTAACTATTATACTTTATTATTAAGTATAGAAGATAAGATCTAGGTTAATAATATAAAATACTATAGGTATAAAGATAAAAACTATAGAGGCCGCCCCCTTCGCCCTAGCACCTACTCCCATAGCTAATGTTTTATTACAGCCTAGGATATAAGTACTATCTATATACTATAAGAACGCCTTAAATATTATAAAGAGAATAGTTAGGTTTTAAATAATTAGTAGGTTAAGATTAATAGCGTTTTTACTATAATAGTATTATATTTAATGGTTAAAGACTACATATAGCTATATTCTCTATAGGAGAGCGTAGCTTTTAAGTACGGTATAATTAAAAGCGAGACCCACTCTATATTATCAGTTAATAATCTCCTCGTAAAGTGCGTAAGATATAACGCCCTCTGTAATATAATATAGGACTTATAGACTACTAGGCGTAAATAGTATAGTAATATCTCTAAGCCTATCTTTCACTATAGCCTACTTTACTCTTTAATTAATAATAATCCCACGCCTAATGTTTATTTAGTATAATAGTATAGTAATTATTAACATAAAAATAAAACCCCCTTATACTACGATATAGCTATTAAATAATTAAAGTATATTAGGATATAAGATTATATAAAAGTAGATAATTATTTCCTAGTAGGATATTCTAGGTAAGAAAAAAAACGTGTTATACTCTATATAGCTTGCCTTTTCCTCTAATATTAGTGCTTTACTATAATAACCCCGTTTTATTTAGACTATATAATTTTTAAAGTCACTATATACTTATCTTTACTAAAGCCTAATATAGAGCTATAACGTTCGTTAGGTAGCTTGCCTTAGGGAATACCTCATTAATATATACTATTAGTCTTAAATCGTGCTATTAGTTATAGCCTATAGTTAGGTATATAGCTAATTAATTAACCCTACACTATATAGCTATATTATACTATATATATATAATAGCGTTAGCTATTCATCCCCTAGACGTAATAATAATTAGATATAGTGCTAAAATAGCCCTATTCCTTAGCATAGATAAGTCTTATAAGAAAGGCGCTAGCTTATTCCCTAGAGATAAGCGTATAACTACTATACTCTTAAGTAATAATAACACTTTATTAGCTATTATAGCTACTATACTAGAATAAGTAGTAATAAGGCTATTATAGACTATAGCACACGTGGCTATTAAAGGGTTACCTTTCTAGCCTAGGGCCTAGTCTATAGTAAGGCTAGCACTATTAAAGTTAAAGATTAAATATTATAATCTTTATACCCCTTATACCTTATTATCCTATTAGACTTTCTCTTATATAATATTACGTAGGTTATTATATACCTACTATATATATAAGCTAGTATTATTTATATCTATAAGGTATAGATATAGAGAGTATATTAATATAAATAGGTTTTTATTATAAAGGATATATAATGCTATCCGCGCTTTATTAGGTAACTTATTTTTAGTGTTATCTAACTTATTCTCTATCTCTCCCGCTATAATCTCTATTAAGGGGTCTTACTAAGTTTACTCTAGCGTAATTATAAAAGACTACTATAAGACTAATAATAATAATTCTAAAGCGGGAATATAGGTAGCCCTATTAGCTTACTCGCCCGCTACATTAGTTACGTGTATTACACTTTATAAATCCTTACCTAGAGGTGAACTAGTAGTATATATAATAATAATAATTAATCATTTAAAATAAACTCCTTATTACTAATAAGTATATTATATTATATAGCGGTCCTCTAACGTTAATTAACTTATAACTATAGCTTCTAGAGAGTCCTATACTATATTATACTAGAGTATATGCCTTAGCGCATTAATAGTCCCCTATAGCGGCGTATTATAGTAGGTAGAAACGCGCCCTATAGGGTACTAAAACATAGTATCCTTAAATATATATAGCTCTACGAAGAAAGATTTAAATAGATAAGTTTATATATTTATATATAGATAATTAATAAACTATAAATTATATATAAAGGGCTCTATTTATAGCTATATCTATAGAGGAACACACGTTTAAAGATATTATGTTTTATTATAGTGTAATATAAGGTAGGCGAATTAGTTACTAAGCTAAGGAGATTACACGTGGCTTTAGCACTTAAATCACTATATCACATATTAATAATTATAACGATATTATAACATACCCCCTAGTATAATTATTCATCTAAATCATAATCTAGAGCTTAAAGGGGTTAAAGATCCTACCTATAACCCCTCTATAGAAGAGGGGTTTAAATAGTCTTTTTATTAATATTCCTTTATTCTTATTTATATCCTTATATTAAGCTATATTCTTTCTTATATTATAGATTTATAGTATATTATTTAGCCCGCCCCTCACTAAAAAGAGAAGCTTCCTATAAATAATATATTTAAGAATAGGCCTTATAAAGTTAGGATAGTTAAGGTCCCTTATTCTCTAAATATCACTAAATCTATAATAACTTACTCCTAATCTATTACTATATCTTTAGAGGATTCCGCGGCGGATCTTATAGTTATAGATAGTCACCCTAAGCGTTAAAGAAGGATAGATAATTTAGTATTAATTTTAATAGAATTAGAGAAATCTAACTATTATTTCCCCTTATATAGTTCTAGTTTAGATATAGAAATTAGTAACTAAGCTATAATAACTCCTCCTCCTATAGTAACTCCACCACCTCTATATCTATCCCTAAAGTTTCTTAAAATATTAGCCGCTAAACGTTTATATATATAGAGCGCTACTTATAAGATTCCTTATCTACTATATATATAGGCGCTCTTAAATAATCTAGCCTTAAATAGCTAGTGTTTTAACTACTTTAATTATAACTAGGTAGTAAGTATAAAGAGATATTTATACTATTATAGTGTATAAAGGTATATATTAGTTCTTAATTTTTTATATTTCCTCCTCCCTAGCTTATATACTAATAAACATGCTTACTAGTAAAAGGCAAGTAAGTAATTAAATAATAAAAATATAATAAAAGAGGTTAAAGAAGTTAGGAAAGTGTAAATAAAGAATCACATAAATTTTAAATTTATACTAGATTAAGTGGTTAATAATAGATTTAAGGATTTAGTTATTATTAAAGAAGAAGAGTATATTAATTTAAAGAGAAAAGCTACTTTATTAAAAGTGTTTTAGGATCTTATAAGGAACTAATCCTTTTTATATAGCTTATTACTATATTACTTAGTTTATTATAAAGAAATTATTTATTTCTCTATTAATAATACTATAGTAGTTATTTAGAAGATATTTATAGTTAGATAGTCTTCTATAATAATATTATTAAAGCTACGTATTCTAAACATATTCTAATACTAGAAAGTTAGTTTTAAGTATTAAGCGTAGCTAGATATAGTTTAATTATTCACGATTATATATATTACCTAATTATAGGTAGTAATTCCTATATTCACACGCCCTAAGAATTATAATATAACCCCTAAATAAATTATTTTACTAAATTAAACGTTATAGACTAAACCAGCTATAGATATTATATATAACTTACTTACAGAAAAAGGGACTTAATACTCTCTTTATTAATAACCCTTTCCTTATTTTCTATACCTATAAGTTAAGCTATACCCTTCTATTTAATATAGACTTACTCTATATTTTTTAGCCTATTTATTACTAATAAGGTAAGTATTATATAAGTAATATA
>JAEIJG010000981.1:0-15741 GCA_037289395.1 Beauveria scarabaeidicola
TACTGGCTGTACTGGCCACTGTACTGGCTGCTGTACTGCCTGCTGTACTGGCTGCTGTACTGCCTGCTGTACTGGCCACTGTACTGGCTGTACTGGCCACTGTACTGGCTGCTGTACTGCCTGCTGTACTGGCCACTGTACTGGCTGTACTGGCCACTGTACTGCCTGCTGTACTGCCTGCTGTACTGGCTGCTATACTGCCTGCCGTACTGACAGGGGATAGACTGGTACTTCGTCATCGAGCCCGCTGTGGCCCACCGTGGCCAGCCCTGTGGGTTCTTCTTCGATGTACCCTGAGTCGCGAGTCGCCAGTACTCAGAAAACTCAAGATCACGGCACAACTGGTACATTCACCTTGCCTGGTGGCAGCAGTACAACCACACGCTATCCGGCGTCCTCGACATTGGCATTGCGCTCGCCAGCGTCGTCATTGCCCTGGCTCTCGGGCAATGTCAGCTTTCCCGACTGGTGGGGCAATACCGTCCCCTACACCAACCTCGACGGATGGCACAACGCCGGGACAAAGGTCTTTCAAAAGGGCCAAACGCCTTTGAGGCCGGAAAAGTGGTGGTAGGCTGTCCCAGCTGTCTTTAGCATTAGCAGAAGAAGCTGAGGAGACGCTGGAAACACAAGTCGAGAACAATTATATATATATATATTTTTTTTACAAAATTGCATTTGAGAGTTATTTCCTAGGCATAGAGGCGCAGAAAGAGGAAGCTACAGGTATATAGCGCGCATGAAATTTGGCAACAAGCGGTAACTGATGTACAATACACCCCTTGAAATAATGTAGCCGAGGTACGAGTACCCACTCTTCCGGCGCCGAAGTCACCGGAGCTGTTGATCCGTACCGCCTTAACAGCGGACTATTATTACTCCGGCCCCGCTCGTCTCTAATTAGTTAAAAATTTATAACCACCACTATCTCCTATTTAGGCCATAGAAAGAGCATTTTAGAGGAGGAAATTCTTATATAGATATACTACTATTATTATAGCTAAAGGGGGGTATATAGGGTACTAGGATATATTAAGATACTTTTTTTTATATGTGATTTATTAGTTATATTAAGTTCCTGCTTATAATAATCTTACTCCATGACCCCCTTGCTCCTGCACAGTTAATTAGCTGCACTATGTGGGCACAGGTATCACGCCAACATTATTTCAAGGGGAGGACTGTACATACCACAATCGCATGAATTATTTTAGCATCATTATTTTACATGACTTTATTTTGACTAATAAACATCTCCGCAAACAACGCGTCTTTTTAACGACTCTCGCCGCCCTTTTCCAATTGCCAGGGCCTTGTGCCGGGGTTGAATGTGGATATCGCGAAACGTTTTCTTTCTTCTCCTTTGCCCGCTTGCGGCTTTTGCCGTACCCAACTGGCCAGGGTAAATGGGGAGTGAGGTATCCTCTTGGGCGCGATCCAGCGTCATAACTATTCGGAGGTCCTGGAGGCTGACCTCGATACGTGGTAATCCATCGCGGTTCCTTGATATAGAATGATATGCTTTTCTTGCATTTTTGACAAGATAAATCTTCAAAACATGGTTGCATGGATCCTAGGTAAAATTACATGCTGCAAGCGAGAAACACTCAGAACCGTCCATTCATGCGGCGCAATCATCGCTGCATGTCTCGGACAAGGGGGGGGGGGGTTCCATCTCTTGAGTCTTGAGTCTTGACCAGCGGGTAGTTACCAGCCCTGATACCTTTTTCTTCTTTCCGCAGCTCTCATCTATTCAAGCGCCAGCTCGCGCATTAGAACGTCATACTACCAGTATTTCAAAATTCATAACGAGCTAGATCAAGGGCAAAGGGTTAATCTTACCGCGGAATCATGCCAGTGCATAACTAGTTATGACTTGTAACCTTATTATGGAAGCGCGGGATATCGAGCGGCGGGCTTTTCGCTACCCACTCGCCCGCCCGCTCGACAATTTTCTTTCACGTGCATCTCTCTTTATGCCGCTGCCCTCGGTTGCATTCGTTTTCTTTTCTTCTCTTCTCGCGTCCTTGCGCAAGGTGTGGATGCTTTTTGCACGCCCCCTTGGTTCGGGGCCCTTCACATTGGTATCTTTACGCATCGCGGTATGCTTGAGCCTGGAATCTTGGAAACTGGTTTCACTAATTTCCTGCCCAACGGCAGGCCTCTCCACTGCATTTGCTAGAAAGCAGGACTCCTGGTGACTGTAAATTCTACTATTGGTGACAGGGTCCGGGATTTTTGGCCCTCACAGGCTCCTAGTCGAGAGGCAAGGGGCGCCGGGGAACAAGGGCTCGGTACCGGCCAGGATGACGGCTATGGCCCGGCCAGAGGCGTACGGAGTACAGGTCATGACAGTGCTGCTGCTTCGGTGTCATCAATTGTCGCTGGCGCAATTGTTGCCTCGATTCGGCCTCTGGTAAGGACAACGCAAGACGCTCCATGGCCTTTACCCTTTTGCGCTTGGCTCGCTTGGCTGACTGACCCCATTAAAAATGTCGTTGGTTGTACAAGCCTACAAGGTCAGCACACTGAGAGGCTGGGCCACAAGTGCTACACCGTTCCAGTGCAGTCACCGTTTGAGCGCCAATAATAAGAGACCGTGGGAGGGCCGGCCTGCCGCTTTTACCTGGCACCACTCTCTGGCTCCACGGCCAGCGTTTTTAGCGTTGGTCGGGTCTCCCAAGTTGCCAAGTTGCCAAGCAGTTGGCCTATGGTTCTGTCTGCTTATTTAGCCTGGACTGACCATGAATCTGAAAAGAAAGTCGATCAGGGGTTTGAATCCTTGGAGGTTCTGTTGGGCTTGCGTCGTCTTTGTTGCTCGCCAAGACGGGGGGCCTGGTGCCTGATATCTCTTGCAAGGGCCTGGAATTATCCGTGGACCGTACTCCGTATTGCAGGAGCAGATGCAATCAAGTTCAGACGCCCGCCAGCCGATGGTGTTTATTCCCTGTTAAATAATACTCACCCGGTACGTACCAGGCCACCAGCAGTCTGGCAGCAGAGCATCACGGCAGTCGCCAGTCGGCCAGACCAGGTCCGTAAGAGCCCCTCCAGTTCGACGGGGTTGCAGTAGGCTCTAGCGAGGTACCAGTAGATGTGCAGCGGCCGGCTTGTGATGTGGCCTGCAGGAGGAGTCTGGCGGTAGGTGCGGCAAATGTGTCATACTTCTTTGCCGATGCCAATGTCGAGCACAGGGGCAGCATCCGAGTCGTGAAGCGGCCGTTATGATAGCCAATAGCCAGGATGACTGACACCTGCCACTTGGTTGCTTGGACCCAAGTCACCCAACGGAAGACACGGCTTGCTTTGACAGGCGTTTTGACAACATCAGATAAATTAGTCCCAAACTCAAACTCAGGTGGTCGGCCACAGTGGGCGGACAAGAGCGGCGACGCAGCTAGCTCGTCTTTGGAAGCTCAACTTCAGCCCATCTCATGGTGAAGGCAAATGCCCAGCGCTAGGAGGCCATCCCTGTCACTTGGTCCCCTGCCCTGCACAGAGAAGGGGGGCGAGAAAGAAGAAGCGACGCTGGCCAGGTCAAAGATGGATGGTATGGGCAGCGCTTGCAAAAAGAGCGGCGTCGCTTTGGACCCCGGGAGAGCAGGTACCCGACCGAATTCTTTTCTTCTTTTTTTTTTCTTTGATGAGTCGTGGAATCTTCTGCTCTCTTCTCGCTCGTTGCATACATTATTGTGCGCGTGTGTTTGTTGCTGGCAAGTCCATCGGCTGGCAAACAAGCTAGTTACCTCAGTCGGCTCTGTGTTGTCTCCCCCTCACCAGAGTCACCACCAACGGAACTTGCTCCTGCCCGCACGGAAGCGCCAACAAAGTGGCAGCCCTCGTCCTCCCCCGCACCCAATCCTATCTCCCTACTGCATCGACCAAAAGTTCCTTTGGAATTTTTCTCTCCGCCGCTGCGAACCCGCCGAAAACTGCGACGATTATATTGCATTGAGAGGGGAACAATTAGGTCATATCGAGGCAGACGGCCAATTCCGAGTCACAAGATCAGCGCTTGCGGCGAATCAGCACCTGCAGTACGACGGGCCGTGACACTGCAGCCAATCGACCGCAGATACGACCAGAGCAGAGCGCTGGGTGGCACTAATCCAATCGAGCCTTGGGCTACCTACCGAGAGCCCGAGACCGCCCTCAGCCGTGCGCTGCTGCATCTGTCGCCGTCATGGGTCTCTTCTCCCGCAAGGATAAGAGCCGTCGCGGGGACGCTTCCCTGCCCACCTCACAGTCCACCAACAGCTTCAACTCGCCCACATCTCGCTCTGGAGTCAACAGAGTCTCTGCAGGAAGCATCACTCCAGCAAGCCCTCTCTCGCCATTGTCGCCAACCAAGCTTCCCAAGATGGATCTCCCCCGTCCTCCCGACCCCCAGCTTGACCCCGCTGGCTACCTGCGCAGCATCGGGGCTGTTCGCGAGCGCACCAAGCTTGTCTTTGACAAAATCACGAACAATAATCTACACCATTTTGACGTTGACATGGCAAAGTTTCCCGACGTAGTCACTTTTGTCTCGGGCTTGATCAAGGTATGTCTGCCTGCAATTGATGCGCAGCTCGTCAGGCTCCCCAGCTAGCTCTGCCTAGCTCCGTCCAGCTTCAAATTGCTTCTTTCGATACTCATGTCCATCTTACAGAGAGATTACGACGCGCCCTTCACCACAATCCCCGGTCACGGCCGCTACCAGCACTTTTGCGTTGGCGGCCGCGATCGTATTGCAGACTTGCTATCCACTTGGCCCTCCACTGTGGATAACCCGGAACGCTGCCGTCGCCTCATTGACCTGTTCCTAATCAGCGTCCTTCTCGATGCAGGCGCTGGCACTTCCTGGAGCTATAAAAGCAATGAAAATGGCAAGATTTACAGAAGATCCGAGGGCCTGGCCATTGCAAGCTTGGAAATGTTTAAAGCTGTACGTGCACATTACCCCGCATCGAAGTGCCGCACTGACACAATTAAGGGCCTCTTCTCAGGCAATCCCGAAAATAAACATCAAGTCGATTTCCAGGGCCTTGCCAAATTGACAGTCGATCAACTGGCTGCCGGTCTGCAGTCTAAACCTGGCAATGCGCTCGCTGGCTTGGAAGGCCGTACAGAGCTTCTGCTCAAGCTGTCCAATGCCCTCAAGAGCAAGGCCGAATTTTTCGGCGAAACGGGCCGCCCCGGAAACATGGTTGATCATCTGCTTTCGCATCCTTCCACACAGGCATCTTCAATGCTCATTGTGCCGCTGCCCGTTTTATGGAATGTGCTCATGTCCGGTCTGGCACCCATATGGCCCCAGTCTCGCACGTCCATTGATGGTGTCTCTCTGGGCGATGCTTGGCCTTGCACCTCGATGCCTAAAGGAGCTGCCCCCTGGGAGTCGATTGTGCCGCTCCACAAGCTCACCCAGTGGCTGACATACTCGCTGATCCAGCCCATGCAGTCGTTGCTTAACATGCATTTTGCTGGCACCGAGCTTCTGACTGGCTTGCCCGAGTACCGCAACGGCGGTCTCTTCATCGACATTGGCGTGCTGACGTTGAAAAAGGACGACACTGAGCGTGGCCTGGAGAACTACTCTGACTACTGCCGCCGCACGGGCGTCAAGGGCGTCGAGGTAGCGCCCATGTTTGAGCCCAGCGACGACGTCATTGTCGAGTGGCGCGCGGCCACAGTCGGCCTCCTTGACCACTTGACCCTCGAGGTTAACAAGTACCTGAAGAAAGAGCTGGCAGGCAATGAAATGACACTAGCACAGCTCTTGGAAGCTGGTAGCTGGAAGGTATGTGTAACCACCCGGCAGGCCGCCCCCGCCACATTGATAATAGCGCAGCTCATTAACAGCGATTAGGGTGGTCGTGAAATCGCCGAAATCAACCGTCCAAATACAAAGGAGCCTCCCATTCTCATTGACAGCGACGGCACCGTATTTTAAGCCAGCCCGATTCTTCATCGAATCCACCTATCATGGCCGGTTGCTGGTACATAATTACAGCACCCATGAAGCTATATTCCCCGTTCATTTTACCATGCGCATCACTGACAATGATGTTTCCCTGTTGTCCTCCAGCCCACACAAAACGAATTACAACCGAAGGCCGTCATGGTTGGCGTACTGTTTTATTATCCATCTTTGTTGCATCACTCTTCGTTCTTTCCTCTTTCTTTGGTGGGGTTTCTTTGTTATTAAACTGTAGACAGGGGCACGTGTCAGTACATATCAAGATCAGTCACGCGGATAGGGTTTATTCATACCTTGATATTCTTTTCAACTCGTACATCTTGGTTTCCATAACTTACTTGGGCAATTCAAATAAGATGTCTGTATTATGGAATATACATTGTACATGGCTAAGATTTTCTTCCAAGTGTCCCTTCTTCCATAGCCTCCGCCACCTTTCCCGCCGCACTTTGATGCTAGTATACAACATGCCACCACTGCCACGTCCGCCAACACAACCCTTTGCGATAGTATTTACAAACGTCTTGAAATACTTAAGTTATGAAATGGGAATAGTACAGTACAGGTGACGATGGACGTCTCTATTTCTTGCCCTTGTATTTCCTGCTGAATTGGTCGCGCTCCTGCTGTCGACGCTTGTCCTCGAGCTTCTGCATCAGCTCCTTGCGGTTGCGCTCCGCCTTTTCCGCGTCTGTTGCCGCCATGCGGCCGCCGAAGCTGCCCAGCTGCTGCGACATGCCCTGCTTGGCATCGTTGAAGCTACTGTTGACGCGCTCGGCAAAGCTCAGGGGCTTGGTAACCTCTTGGGCCGTCGTCGGCTTGGGCGGTGGCACGGCGGCACCGCGGGGGGCCTCGTAGCGGATACCCTTGGGGATAAGCTCGGAGAGCGAGGAGCCGCCAGCGGCGGCAGTAGAGGAGGTGCGGGCATTGACGGTCGAGGCGGGCTCGGGGGGTGGGCCCATAAGGAGGCCGAGGCGGCGGCGGAGCGAGGGGGTCTCGAGAAGCAGCGAGGTGGCGAGGGTTGCGCCGGCAAAGGCAATACCCATGACGTTGATGCCGGCGGCGAGGAAACTAGTAAACAAGAAGCCGAGACCGCCCAGGACCCAGGACATAGGCTTCATCATCTTTCGCTGCGCTGAGGCCATGTATTTCTGGCCAATCTAGTAATAACAAGACACATTAGTTGTCATACAATCGGCTTAGCTGACGGAGATGCTGGATGATGCAAGCGTACCTGTAGTGAGAGAATCATGAGACCGGTGGCCAGAGCAGGTAGAACAAAGTACGGGTCGCGGGCAGTCAAATCGGTAAACCATAGGAGGCCGGCCTCCTCCATGCCGGGTACGGGCAAGTTACCCATCTGGCGCACGAGCTTGAACAGGCCAATCGTGAACGGAAACTGCACCAACAGCCAGAGCATGTTAATGTTGTTGACGCCGTATTCCTTCTTGAGCAAGTCGGCCAGGACCTTTGCCTGCTGGCGCTTCTCCATGCCGTCGACGCCAGCCGCGAGCGACTCCTTGGTGAGGCGATTCATCTCGAGGGCGCGCGGATCGGCCTGCATGTGCGCGACGTGGCCGCCGTTGCGCATCTGCATAATGTGGGGGATCAGCATGGCGGCGCGCAGAGCAAAGGCCGACGCGACGATGCTCATCCCCCAGCCGAGGCCCGTTGACGTGTGAATGTGCTCCAGCAACCACTGCATCACCGACGTCGGGCCCCAGCCGTTGTCCAGGCCCAGCGCCGCCAGGTAGCCCGGCTCGGTCGACGACAAGTCGAGGAGATCCGTGGCGCTCAGGCCGCTGTTGCCGCCAAAGTCGGTCAGGTCGCTGTTGGCTAGAGGCGCCGTGGCCGTTCGCTCCGTCAGCGGCGGTGCGGCTGAGATGCTGTCGGTCGCGGCGTCGGCGGCACTCGAGGCCGCATGCTGCTGATCCTGCGCAGCTGCCTCGGCCCGGCGCGCCTCCTCGAGAGTCTGCTCGTTGGTCTTGCTGCTGCTGCCCCAGCCCCAGAGAGACAGGCTGCGGCTAGCGGCGACGCTGCCGAGAGTCAATGGGGTGATTCCGGCCGCTGAAGGAAATATTTTGGCGCGCATGCCCTGTCCGGAGATGATTGCGGCATTTCGACTGCTCGGGATCGATCGTGTCGCAAATGTGCGGCCCTACAAGCACGAAGAAAAAGTGTTAGGGGATGTAGGCGTTTAAGATGGGGGAGAGAGCCTGGTGGAAGCAGAGAAAAGCTCGTACGATCAATCGGGTTGTTGACTGGCCTCTGGTGATTCCCGCGGGAAAGGACCGAGCAATTCCTCTGCTGGGAATCATGGTGCCGGTGTATGAGGTTGAGATGCGAGGTTACGGACAGGGTCCATTGGAGTGTGTACAGGTGCAGGCAACTTTTTTTAGGCCCTGATCATGAGACTAAGACTCAGTCTCACGGGGGACTGCCCCACGGTAGAATTTCTTAGCGTTTTTGGTGGGGAGGTTACCAGATGTACCGTCCGTGGCGGACAGGGGTTTAGGTGGCGTTTCTTGGCGCTAGCTAAGCTACTTCCGTCAGCTTAGGTTAACCGCCTTTTAGCATTTTTCTAGCGATAACCTCATCAAAAATACCTTCCAGAATCTTAGGGGGGGGGTAGGGTGGCTAAATTCCTCAGAATTTGTAGTAATCCGTGAGACTCGATCACAGTCCCGGCCAAATTAGGCGGGACTGCGATTCAGTCTCACAAGAGAAAAAAGCGGCAGAAAAACACTCTTTTAGCACAGCCGAGTCTCACGGTAAGGGGGGTACTTCTGTCGACAAGTTATGCAATTTTTACATAACTTTAGTGGGCGCGCTATACTAAATCTGGTAGAGAAAAATGCTTACTAAGACGCAGTCCCCCGTGAGACTGGCAGTCTCAATTTCATGATCAGGGCCTTAGAGCGGCAAACCGGGCCGGATAATTCTCGGAGGCGACCGCCAGCAGCTTCACCTCGAGGGCGGCAGCGGTCTATATCTCATCAAAGCGGTACGAATTTGCACTGTGATTTTTCGATTATAGCTTTCGAGTTTTGTCTATTTTTTTGTATATTTGTGTGCAGGTGCGAAGGCACTGTTAACTTGTTAAGATATCCTTTGTTTCAGTCCAATCCCCAGAAGCATCTGGCCTGACCCGACACGCCTCATCTGCATTCTTTATTTCTAGAAAAACCATGGCTGACAAAACTGCATTTCCAACATGGGTGGTATCCATAACATTATTCCAAGCTTGCAAAATCAGACAGCGAGACGCCGGGCACTCGCTTCTCACGCGCCTCGATGCCGGGTCCGATTGCATGTGCTTTTCTCCGTGTGGGGGGAAAGACCTGTGAGCGGGCATTAGCACAATCCCATCAATCGCGACATGGTAATCAACAGGCAAGACAGCTTCAGATACCGTCGCAATCGGCCACAGCTTACCTTTGTGCCTCCCCATCCCAGTCGAAACGCCGCCTCGTGGGCAAACAGCTCGCCAAAGCCCAGCATCATGCCGTTGAGGAACGGCAGCAGGATGTTGATGGCCGTACCGCGCAGCAGCGACCAGATCGTCGGAGGCTTGTACAGGATGACGGGTGAGCTGGACGTGGACGCAGGAGAGGTGGAGAGCTCGTCGCCAGGCGAGTACTGCTCGCTGTCGGAGCGCATCGTTACGCCCGACTCGGCGAGCGGGTTGGGCTGGTCGTCGAGTGACATGATGTCGAGCGGCGGCTGTTGAGAGTAGCCTGTTGATTTTTAATGGCCAATCTCGCTCAGGGAACGGTGCGATGCAGGCATCTGTTGTTGAGCGCGGTCGGAACGATGGAAGACGTGCGTCGGGGGAAGCTCTCCGAGGTAC
Source organism: Beauveria scarabaeidicola (assembly GCA_037289395.1). Taxonomy (NCBI): domain Eukaryota; kingdom Fungi; phylum Ascomycota; class Sordariomycetes; order Hypocreales; family Cordycipitaceae; genus Beauveria; species Beauveria scarabaeidicola. The sequence goes on from JAEIJG010000981.1 coordinate 9,813, forward strand.
TTATGTAAAAGTGGATCATGTACACAAGGCGTGCATAACTAGCGATGAGAAATCATGAACTGTTAGGCCTATGCGGAAGCTAATAAAAAGAAAATACTAACACGCTCTTTTAATTCTCGTGAATTTTAGTCCATTTATGTTCCTAAACACGAAAATGTGTAGGCGTGCATTGCCACTGTGACCGTTGAATTTGGCGCTCTAACGGGTACTATGAACGAGCCTTGCATAAAATCAACAAAATCTGCCAATAGCGTCTCGCTCGACTGTTCTCCCGAGACACAGCTTTGGCCGCCAAGCAGCGACGCATCGTCATCCACTTGCTTCGTACATCTACGGGGTTGGAGTCGCTCATGAGCTACAGCTCCAAGACTAACTCGTGCTGGGCGGTCGGGTTATAAGGGCATGTTTTTTGTACCCGTTGGGGCAGTGACATGTCAGAAGTGGTTGTGCCGCGTGTCTGGAATTTTCATCACAAAACAACCCTTTGCCGCCGTGTATGGCCTACTCGGGCTCTAGGTCTATAACTCGAGCTCACAAATAACTCTATGCCAATCATTACGATCCTTACCAAGTGCAGGTGTAAGCAGTCACTACCGCGAAATCATTTTACGTGTGATGACACACAGACGGAATTCGCGAGCGAGCGTGAGTGGCATGTTGAACGCCAAAATGTACGTTAAGCTTGACAACCAAGGTATCCGAAACTGCTTTGACCTTGGCAAGAAGTAAAATCACCTATTGTATCATAAACAAGAGCATACAGATGCGGATATGCCCTCATTCTAGCGCAGCTTTCTCTGACAGTGCTAACCCTCTCGAATAACCAACTAGTTAACTTGTTACCAAGTGGAGCTTGTCGAGGCCATCAACTAAAAGGCGCCTTCCGGCTTCAACATCAACATTCGCATCTTTAAACATCCTCTAAATCAGGCACTGGCTCCATAGCCTCAGAAAGCTAACGCGTCATCAAGATGGAGCATACTTTTGAACGGCTGGTCAGGTTTGAAGCTGACGATGACGCCGCCGTGTATGGAGACGTCACAGACGCCTCGGCCGTGAACAACCTGGTCGGAGCTAAGGTCAACGTCTTGGCTGGCGATCTCGAGCATGGCTTCTGCAAAACCACGCGCACAGCTACTGTGAAAAGGGTACAGTTTCAGTGCCCGAAACTGGGTGTACAGCCTACTTAGTCCTGCTCTTTAGGTCCTCTCTCCGCTGCCTGCTGTGCATTATTTCGTCTGTATCGGCCTTAACTATAAGAAGCATGCCGAAGAAGCAAATGTACGCATCAATGAAGAACCTTTGAGCGCACTCAAGTCTTTAACATCTTACTCGTCTAGTTGTCTATTGCCGATAACCCGGTCATGTTCGCCAAGCCGCCTGACGCCCTCGCAGGACCAGATGAGGCTATCCAGATCCATCCCGTCGCCCAGTCGCAGCTCGACTACGAAGGCGAGCTCGGCGTCATCATCGGCCGCGACGCCAAAGACGTGTCCGAGGCAGATGCGCTAGAGTACGTATTCGGCTATGTCAATTCCAACGACGTCTCTGCACGGAATTTTCAGATGCCCGCCAGCGTCTCGGGCGGCCAGTTTTCGTTTTGCAAGTCCTTTGACGGGTTCGCGCCCATCGGGCCCGTCATCGCCTCGCCGAGGGTCGTGCCCGATCCCCAGGACCTGGCGCTGGAGACCAGGGTCAACGGCGAGCGGCGGCAGGCATCAACCACGGCGGACATGATCTGGACCGTCAGACAGCTCATCTCGTTTGCGTCGCAGGGCACCACGCTGAGAAAGGGCACCCTGATTATGACGGGCACGCCGTCTGGCGTTGGGCTGTTCATGAAGCCCAAGACATTTCTCAAGGACGGCGATGTTGTTGAGATTACTTTCAGTGGCCTCGGAACGCTGCGCAACACTATAAAGTTCCAGAGCATGTAGATGACAGTTTAGAGACAGGGAAAAAAGATAGATCTTGATAATATCTCGCGGGTCCTGGCTTCCCGCTCGTCTCGGCTATTCACAAGATGCCAATCTGATGCCCACCCCAACGTGTTCACACCCGATTGGCCCCGTGGCTTCAATGATAAAAGTCTGGTTCGAATCATCGACAAAAAAAGAGCGCGGCGAGCTATGTTCTGGAGCTCCAACGTGAGCGATTTTGGTGGCTACTTAAACTTGCCTCGATTCTTCTTGAGCCTAGTTACCAGTAGGCCGACAGGTCACGTTACGAGTCTGTGGGCATGGCACGTGCAAATCCCCGAAGGCATTCCTATTACTCCGTACGGGCGACGAAATAAATAATTTTATCAAAATTCTAAATTAGTTTTTAGGAATTTCTAGGATAGGCTATAACCACTATTAGTACTATATTAGGCTTAAAGTGGTCCCCATAGTACGCTATATAAAAAGCACTACTAATGAAAAGCGCGCCTCTTCTAAAAATAATAAAATAACTTTTTTATCTTTTTTATCTTTTATTTCTATTATTAACCTTATAATCTAGACTCTATTTAGATATTCTTTTAATTATTAACTATATATTACTTCTTATAGTAACTTTTTTATATTTAAGTTAGATATAACTATATATTTCTCTTTTATAATTTTTATATTATTAATAATTTAATACTTCTAATTAAGATAAATTTAATTATTTCTTATATATATATTAACCCTTAGAGAGATAATAACTTTTTATTATATTATAGATAATAGAAGCTATTATAATTATAAGTAAGTATATAAAAGTAAGATTATAAGTAGAGATAGATTTAAATAAAAGAGAGTAATATAGAGAAGTAGTTAATAAAAGACTATATTATTAACCTTATTATTCTATCTTCTATCTAAGAAGAATTATAGTTATTTATAAAGAAAAAAAGATAAAAGTAATACTTAGAAAAAAACTCTATTAAATCTAGAATCCTCCTCTTATATCTTACTATATATAGGATATTAGCTAATATAGTTACCCCTTAAGTTTTAGTATAGCCTTAGTGTGGTTTTAGCTATTTTAGTAGTCCTAGGAGTCCTGTAGGGGCTATAATAGCCCCCTAGTGGGTTCAGTGGTCTTACTGTAGTTTTAGCGCCCCTTGGCGCCTTCAGTGGCTCCACAGAGGTCTCCAACAGCGCTGCCAGAGTCGGTAGCTTGTGTAGAGTCCCTGTAGATGACCTACTTTCAACAGAAGCTGTTATATATGGCACTCTACTACTATAGGTTTTCTAGTGGTTCTCCTTATCTATCACAGTACCGCTTTACTTACAAAACCCCGCTACTATCCCTATCACAGTACTAATACTATACCAGCCACATACTAGACACTGTATAAGCCACTGCACTGGTTAGCTACTGTACTGGTCGCTGTACCAGTCGCTATACTAGTCGCTGTACTAGCCACTGTACTAGTCAGCCACTGTACTAGTCGATACACTAGTCACTGTACTAGTCGCTATACTAGCTACACGTGCTACACACCCACCGCATTCGCTATTGGGTACTGTATACAGTGGCGGCCACCATACACTCGCGGCCACCTCTGTTAAAGGCACTAACTTTAAAATAAAATAATTAATTCTAGGAAATAGTTATAAAAAATTTAATAATCCTTACTAGTAATAATAAGACATTATAATTCCCTATTATAATATTTAACCTCTTTATAATATACTTCTTCTTATCTTTTTTACTTTATATTAGTATAAGCTATTTTCTTATATACCTTCTTAAGATTATATTATTTATAATCTAATACTATTATTTAGCCCTTAGTAGTTATTAAAATTCTACTTAATTATATATAATAATTTATATTATTATATCTTTTATAAGTATTTTTTTATATAGTTTTAATTTTTATAAACTAGTTATTTAAATTTATTCTTTTAGAGGCTATTAGTATATTACTATACTAGATCTAATAAGCTTAGTTTATTAATTTATTTATTAAGTCTATTAATTCTAGTATTTTTAATAAAGTTTTAAAAATTTATATATAAATATTAAAAGGTATTAGAAATTAAGGTTAATTATTCTTAAATTACTTAGTATTTAAAATAGTAATAAGAAGAGCTACTAACTATAAAGTATAGCTAGTAGTAATAATAGTAGTACTTTATCTTTATCTTTAAATTCCTTAGGATATAACCTTTATAATTTATTTATAATTATATCTAATTAATAAGACTAAATTCTTATTTTTTTAAAGGCTAATAAAATTGTTTTTTATTATATTATAAGATAATATATATTATTAATAATATAGAAGAATTTAAGCTTTATTAATATATTAAGGCTTTTATAAACTAGCTTTAAAATAGCTTAAAAATAGTAGTGTTTTAATAAAAAAAAAACCACTATATTAAGTAGCTAAAGTAGATATATTAAATAAAGAGATAAGCTAAATACTAAGATATTAATCTCTTCTATATATATTAAGAATTTATATATATAGTAAGAGTAATAGCTATTAATTAATAATAGGTATTTATTAGAATAAGGTGGGTTTTAGGGTCTTAATTAAGTAATATAAAAAGTCTTTATATTATATATAATTAAGGCTATCTATAATTAAATTACTATAGCCTCTATAGTATATAAATAAAGTGGGGTAAATTAGCTTTTCTAAAATATAACTAGCTATTATCTAAGGTATCTATATAATTAGTTACTTAAGCTAGTGCCTTAAGTAATACTAGTAAAATCTCTTTATAGCTTAATTCTAGCTAATTTACTTAAAAATATAATAAAAAAGAAAAATAATAAATATATTATTACTAGCGCTTTATTCTTCTAGTACTAGCCTCCTCCTACTACTACTACTATTAGTGTTTATATAAAGGAAAATCCGCCTCTTTTATCTCTTTAGGGGGGGTAGGGGTCTTTCTTATTTAATATAAAGAATAGAGGATTCCTCCCCCTCTAGGCCTATTAAAGGCTATAATCTTAGTATTAGAGTTATTAAGAGCTCTAAGAGAAGGTATCTAGAGAATATTATAATAAATAGGTAGTTATTACTAATTAATTCTAACTAGCCTTATTAAAAGAAGGTGTCTTAAAAATATTATAGTAAATATATAGTTATTACTAATTAATTACTAGCTTCTTTAATAAAAGGGGTCTTAAGAAAAGGTATCTTAAGAATATTATAATAAATATATAACTACTACTACTTATTCTTAGCTTTTTTAAGAGAAGGTGTCTTAAAAACATTATAACTATTAGTCTTCTCTTATAGGCTATTACCCCTCCTAGTAGTCTTAGATTTTAACTATATAATTAAGAGAGGCTATAATAGCCTCTCTTAATATATATATAGTCTAGTAAGATAGTAGCTAGTAGGTGTGGTTACTATAGCCTTATATCTTAGTTAAGACCTCTAGTTAAGGCGAATTAGGGCCTACCTTCTCCCTTATACCTTACCCTCTCCCTCTCTACTTATCCCTTAAGGTAAATATCTAGGATATTCTCTTTAATTAGGGTAAATAAAGTTTTATTTAGTAATACCTTTATTATTATATTAGCTAGGTTATTATCTCTATTAATTTATTATATCTTAGTAACTTTATAGTATTTATAACTTTACTAGAGTATTATAATATTAATTATTAGGTATTTCTTTTTTATTATATTAAGCTTAATTAGGTACTTATATAAGAAGTATAAATCTATTAGTAAAATTATTAGGATTAATAAGATCTTAAGTTCTTTTATTATTAAAGCTAATATTAAATTAATTATATAGCTAATATTAGCTTTTTATACTATAGTATATAATTCTAATACTAAGGTATTTCTTATAACTCTTTTTAACTTAGTTAATAACTATATTATAATATTAGCTTTAATTTAAGTAGATTTATCTTAGTCTATTATCTCTTTATTACCTATTATAATAATATATCTAATCTAAGAACTTAAATCTTTATTATTA
>JAEIJG010000982.1:0-15734 GCA_037289395.1 Beauveria scarabaeidicola
CCCCCCCCCAACCATTCAGAATCGACAGAAGTAAAGCCGTAAAAACCAAAGTCGCTTTGCAAAAATTCACGCTCTTCAAAAATGAAAACAAGATTAGATTTCGCGCTCCCGCTCCGTAAAAATTATTGACGCATTGAATCACTGGCTTCAAAACGTAAAAAGCAGACCGAGACCAGTAATAGTGCTTTTGGCTTGGGTATAGTGTGGTGAATAAAGCTCCGAGCCTCTCTCAAGATAAATGAGGTTGGTGCGCGCGCTCACGCTGCACGAGTATCACGTTCATCCGTCGCGATGCGAATCAGTAAAACAATGTTCGTCGCTCTTCATCTCATCCGCGACGGCTCAAGTTCTCAGTGCAGTAGAGACGAGACGGAAATCCTCGAGTCTCGTACTTTGTCGGAAACCGGCTGCTGTTGAATTGGAGAGTTGGGTGCTGTCAGCAGATGTTGTCGCCTGTGCGCATCGTTATCGCCCGTCTGTTGATCGAAGGAGCTAAAGCCTGGCAGAGCACCACTGGGCATAGGGCCGACATGATGTCCGTCAGACAAAGTTCTTATTGGAGGCAGCTCATTCTTGTGACGTGGCAAGATAACAGTTCGATGAGGCGATGTTGTGTAGTGATAACCTTCAGCGTCGGGCGACTCGGACGAGCAAGGTGACGGTAGTGCCTCCGACCAAGGGACATGCTGGCGGTGTTGCTCAACAGGAGACTGCATAGGATTCGGCAGTGGTAGTGCAAGGGGTGCACCTCCAATTGACCCAGATCGGCGATAGTACTGTTCACCACCAACAGCGTTGGCATTGCGGCGGCGATCGTATCTCTTGCGGCGATTCTGGCTGCCGTTCCACCAGTTTTTGACAGCGTTGTCACTGCGGCCGTGTAGTCGACGTGCAATCTCTGCCCATCGCTTGCCGATTTCCCCGACCAGTTTTTCAATTTGAATTCCTTCCTCGGCGGTAATAGGCTCGTGGTTTAGCGACGGCTTCAGATTTTGATGATAGCGCTCGCGGCATTGCTTGGGAGTTCGGGAGCCGAGGGTGGTGGAAATGCGAACCCAATTGAGTGGTCCATGTTGATTAACGAGCTGCATAAGAAAGTCGTCTTCCTGTCCGGACCAGGGACCGCGTCGGTGGACTGCAGCATCTTCTTCCATGATGGCGATGGTCTGATGATGTTTGGGCAAGCCGATAATGTCTGTTATTTGAGCGTTTCTTTTATACTGGTGGGTTGAATAAAATCTGTGAAAAAAGTTTTTTTTTGGGGGCGTTGCCACGACAGTGTATTGAATATGTTTAAAAGCTGGGCGTCGAGGCGGGCGTAAAGTGCGGCATGGGGGGAACAAATAGCAATTCGGCCCATGTAGAAGCTTCGGGGGATCTGCCATCGGACGCACAGTGAACACTGAGTGGGTTCCCAAACCCCCACTACTGTGGATGAGTGTGAGCGGAGCCAAAGATTTGGAAGGGCAGGGTGTGTGTGGAGAGGAATGCCAAGTGCGAAGGCGTGCGGAAAGACGGCGGAGCGGACAGTGCGACCTTGATAGTGGGACGGGTGTGCCTTTGCCCATCCACCCCCTAAGAATTACCTGCGCTGCTCGGGCTTTTGCTATTCTGACACCTTCCATTCTGGCTAGTATCACTTCTTTTGGTCACAATACTGGAAGCACCTGAGGTGATTGCAATACATCCGCAATCTACCCGCAGCTCCAGACTGCCCCTGGCCCGATTGCCTACCGTATGATGCAACGGGCCAGTTAACTTGGGGCAGCATAAAACACTGTGCTTTAGCATGTTGGTAGAACAGCTCTCCTTTCCCAACAAACAACATGATGATTCATGATCGTGTATTTGCGCCACGTTACGAAGCTTGCGCTCGCCAATTAACCTGAGCCACAGGGTCTCTTACTTTCTAGACCGGTTCTTACTCTTTGACGCTGCAGAATTTTCGCAAACTTAAGATCAATGGATTTCCAGCCACCCTGAGTATGATGATTCATGCTGTTGGCGCCATCACAATATGGCTCTTGTTTAGGCGCCTTTCCCGCGAATTTAGGTTTACAGTCCACATACTTACTACTCATGTTACCTACACGTGGTCATTTGGGAGCCTGTCATCCGTACTTCTTACTTTGCAAAGGAACACTGACTTTGGGTCAGCTCTCAATCTAGGTTTTCAGCCTCTGTAGACTACATGCGGTGTTGATTTACGTCAGACCGCGCCGCTGAGTGGAGGGCTCGAACACTTCTTCGCGCCCGCCCTGGGCGGAACATGCTACCGTGTCATCCCAGAATCTGCGCGACGTAACATCGCCCTACGCTCTGCGATGCTCTGCGGAACAGTAGTCGTTGCAAGGGTCAAGCCCAGAAACGAAGCAAATACGTTGTGTTTAAGCACATTCGAGGTGTCCCCGAGCTGCACATTTATGAACAAGAATGTTGCCTGCCGCTTGCTAATTACATAATAACCATTGCCGCATGCTCTCAATTAGGCGCTGTTGTTGCCGACCTGAGAAACAAGAACAAAACACGAGCTTCATGCACAAAAGTCGCTATAGATAAATATCACCTCCCTCTCCGCTTTCCCAGCGCTTCCAAGCCTCTTCGTACGCAGTTTCAACGTCTCGGACCCAGCGACGGGTATCAAAAAGCCCGCATGTCCATTTGCTATGCCACAGCAGTTTACGCATCTCTGCCAGTCGGCCACTGCCCCCAATTCCGCCGGAGGCTGTACGCGAGTATGATAGCCCGACAGCTAATTCAATGGCCGATTTCTCGTACATTTTCTCAGATGTTGCAATCAGTTCACCAGCAACGCGTTGCCCCTCCGGTGTTTTCGGCAATGCCCCTCTCAAAATGGAAGCCGCCATTCGCGCGCACATTTTATACGGGTAGCGAGGATAGGTGAGCAGCGGTGTGCTAGACCACAGCACATCCGCTGCAGTAGTGTGGGCATTGCACTCCGGAGTGTCGAGGAACAAGTCGCAGACACGGGCACGCGATATGTGCTGGCTCTTCTGAGCGACATCGGTAAATATCAGGCGGCTTGCCACCTCAGGGCCTGCCCATAGCTCTGCCGTCCGCCGCAGATTTGTCTCGCCCGCCTCTGGAAACCGGAGAAGCCAGAGTATTGCTTTTGGTACTTGTGCCAGGATCCTGAGCCATGACCTAAATGTGCTTGGGTCAATCTAAGTAATCCCATGGTCAGCACGCACATAACATGTTGCACTTGTTGTTCCCGCGACTGAGAACTTTACCTTATAAAGTTGATTGAAATTCGCCAATATAACTGTGTCATCTTGCAAATCGGGGAAAAGTTCCTTCCGCATTGTCCATCGCCGATTTTGTTCATCGGACCAAGTCATATTCCTTTCTATGGAGGGCGATGATTGCGCATGGTCGCAGCAGAAAAATGTATCGCGACAGAATATGATGTTTTCCGTGTATATCCACTCGCCAGAGTCGGCCTCGGTTTCATCGTGAAAAACGTCCTCCAAGGTTGAATTCTGACGCCACGGGCGCAAGGTACTCGATGGTATAGCAGTAGTGTCTGCAAGAATATAGTCGCACCATTCGGCCCCGAGAGTGCCTGCGAAGCCCATAAAGGACATTTGAATTGGAGCTGGCCGAGCAGCAAATATCTCGTTCCTAGCACCGCGAGTATAGCCATTGAGGTTTACGAGAATATGAATACCATCATAGCTGATCTGCTTTATCAAGCGCTCAGGAGTCCAGCTGCTGACATCCCTGAAAACAGGGGCTTCCTTCTCGATCTGCGCACGGTAGCTTGACTTGTCACTTGGCGTTGTTGCGTAGCAGAAAGCCCGTACTCGTCCCGTATCGTGAAATCCAAAAACTGATTGCATCCTGATATCATTATTAGCCTCCGAATTGTAACCATGAAGAGAGTTATGCTTACAAATGGGCTAAAGGGTGGTTATTAAAATCTGAGGAGACGTATCCGACGTTCAGACAAGGACCGGGTGGTGCTGGCGGAGGGAGAATATTTTCAGGAAGCCACGGCGCACGCAGTGTAGCGCATGATATCCGCATTGCATTACGCTGAGAGATGATTCTTACTTCTTTCGCCGTCAATGGAGAAGTGAATGTATGGAAGGGGAGAACCGTAGGAGCTGGGGGCACGCTCAAAGACGGCGGTAGTCGGGGTCGAGAGTATGGGGTATTTGCTCTGTCAGACAAGACGTGTTGGTCAAGATACCATTGCCGAAGCAAGACCTTTGCAGCTCTTTCAAGAAGCCGTACTAGCCGTGAGCCAGCCCACCTGGACCCGATCCATTTTTGTAAGTGTTTTTCAAGATCGAATGAGGAACCGAGCCCGTGTTGAGACAGAGTATGCGTCAAAAGTCGAATCAACGACTTGTCAATGATATTCCGGCCCCACTGTGAGGCATCGTCGAGCTGTTGATGAACTATGTCCGTGACACGCTTACTGAGGCCTGATGCAGACTTAGTGGTTTCCGCATCGAGCAATTGACCACCATCGTCAACGTGCCACCTGTCATACACCCCCAAGTATAAATAAACACCACCACGACCTTTCCAGTCGCAGACTGAGTTGAGCGCTGTGAAAAGACCACAGACTGCTTCAGCGAACCCTGGATTGGCGGCTACAGCGCGACGGTAGTAGCCAATAGCCTCACTTATCCGACCTTTGTCTTTGACAGCATTGGCAAGATTTGTTAATGCAATGTCAAAAGTTCCATCGCACACAACGGCACGCTGATACATTTGAATAGCGAGATCGAGTTGGCCAACATCCTTCAGTAAGCTGCCAAGATTGGTATGCAGATGGACGTGCTTCGGATCTAGGCGAAGACCATAGTTATAGTAGGCAAGGGCCAGAGCCAAGCCGCTCCCAGGAAGTATGCCTGGGATGCCAGTTTGGACATGCGATGGCGACGTACTGTCAATAACTGGATTTGGATTTGTTTGAGGTATGCCAGCAAGGAGGATGCCTACATTGTTGGCGGTCGATGGGCTTTCTTGAAGGGATAGTGAGAGGTAATAGAGCGCTAGAATATCGCCAACGCCAGAGGACGGTCGCGCTAGTGTAGAGCTCGATGAACCACCTGCCATAGAGTCTTGAAATATCTTCGCCAAGGACAGGAGTGAGTTACTTGTAGTTTGAACTGCAGCTCTCCTAGGAGTAGGATCATTCACCCATCGTAGTCCAGGAAGCTCGCCATCACCACCGAATAAAAGGCGAGCGGCATGGCGAGCCTTGTCGGGGGCGAGTAAAAGTGGTTGCCCAGCAGGTGCAGAAGGCGCCACCCGGGAAAGGGAGTTCTGAATGCCACGAACAAGCTCGCGAACTCCCTTGGTATTTCGGCCGACGCTGATCAATACGGCTTCTTCGAATGCCCGAGCAGCGCCATCTACATCTTTTAAGCCGTAGAGCATAGTGCCTTTTGCGTGGATCAACGCAAGAATACGACCGTTTTCACTTCCGGGCAGAGTGTATCCGCTCGAGCCGTAGCCCCCAGACGATAGGTCAAATACGCACTGTAAACTCATCGACTGCCCACTGGCGATCCGAGAGTTGGATTTGTGATCTGCTGAAGCTTCTCCATGAGGAGCGAGGCTTGCTAGCGCAGGCTGACCAGCAGCTGCGAGCGCCTTTTGAACATAGCAGATGATGTCAATGGCTTCTTCACTGCGCTTCTTGTATAGAAGTCCAACCAGGTGTTCAACAGCTTCTAGGTAGCTGGGCCTTTGTTGTATTGCACGAATCCAGTAGTGCTCGGCCTCTTCATGGCGCCCCAGGCAGTAAAATGAGGCTGCCATGTTTGCAATGGCTTCTATGTGGCTATAATCGCGGTTAGATATGAAAAAAATATACATAGACAAGGTAATAGAAGTGAATACCTCGAATCTAATGTAGTGATTCTTGAAAAGGATTGGAGGGCATCTGCATACTGCTCTACAGCATACTGAAGGCAGCCCAAAACGAGCATACCTTCGGTCCAGGTCCACTGACTTTGCTCACAGAGGTGTTTGAGAATATTGAGAGAAGATCTAGCGTCATTGACCGGGGACACACCATGGCTGAGGATATCAAAAGAGTCCATTAGTGGTACAGAGCCATGGACCGCACTTTGTTGGGCTCGAAACTGATCCACTCCAGCGAACATGACGTGCCTGCTGGGCTGCTGAACCGGCGTATACTGATGATCTTGTGCGCCGATCGAGTCGATGTTAGCTGGTGAGGCTCTGCTGGGAGTAGCGGCATAAATGTGACTTTTATTCAAGCCAGTGTTCTCTCGCCTTGGCCTAGGAGGTTTTGGAAATATGAGATGCTTCGATGATGCATGTTCTACTCCGTGAGAGTCTTTAGCCATACTTACCCCGGCTTTTGCTTGCATATATCCAACCAGACTGGCATAGCAACGGTAGGCCCGACAGAGACTTTTATCCCTGAAAGCTGACTGATTGTTGTAAGTGTCGTGATTCAACGTGTAGGCGCTCTGAACATTGGGCTTAGAACCCTGCGGTGTGTAACCCAGCAGATGATTTGACGCAGGAAGATGCCGAGGTGTCACCAAGTGCGGCGCATATTCAGGACAAGGTACAGTTGGGTAGGAGGCGCCAGGCACGGTGCTGGTGTATTGTGCCGAGTGGTAATCCCAGGAACATAAGCCTTGCTGCCAATAAAGCTGACCGAGCGGCAGACCTCCTACTAGTGTCGGCGGTGGTGGGCAGAAAGCTCTCACATTATATTCGTTGGCTCGAATGACGGGTTGATAGACACTTGCGAAAGGAATAGCAGCAATGTGTGAGGACAGTTGGGAACTTTGCGCTTGAATGGGTCCAACAACGTGGCCGGGTCGCTGCCAAGGCACCACTGGCAGTTGCGCATTGGTATTCGCACCGTCAACTATGAGGTTTTGGTGATAGGATCGAGCGCCGAGCGCCTGATGGCCAAGCGGGTTGATAGCCTGACCGGCAAGGGCCAGCTGCTTCAATGGCGGCTCGCCACTAGACGACTTCGTGGAGGAACCATCGTATCCAGCATCAATGGTTCCATTCGGAGTTTTTCGCCGTAGCTGGTGCTCTCGAACTCTGTGAGACGAGTGCACGCCATAGGGGCTACCTTCCGCGAATTGCGTATGCGAATGAAGTGTCCTTATTGGAAAGGATCGCTGTCGATAAGGAACTTTTTCTGATTGAAGCTGATCATCGTGTGCCGGCTGTCCGTTAACCGGCTTGGGTAAACGATCGAGATTCGCGGCCGGCACCGTCTGGCGGTGCGCCTGCAATAATGGCAACATGCCCAAGGATGATGTACAGGATTATTGGGAGGATGAAAGGTTTTTCGTTGGCGTAATATCGAGAGACATTGGCAGGCGTACTGCAAACGCTCATTGCTTCCAGTCATACCATGGCGGACACGCTGCCAACTGGCATCAAGCAAGCGAAGAGGAGATTACAGCAGCAGTGTTTCTGCCTGACCCTCCTATCGTCTGGTCTTGGGGTACGGCGCCCTGGTGGTCAGCGAATCAGTGAGAAGACGAGTAGTCCTCCCAGCTGAAGCCAGGCACAGATGTCAACAGTTCAGTGCCTTCGCATTCGATGTGGAAGTGTAGTAAGAAGGAATACGCCACCGCACGGCGGAGAACGGATGGTGCAATGGCGCAGCTGGTCAACATCGCGCATAGGCGGTGGCGCCGCACTAACATAAGTGGCTAGAAGGCGTGTACTTGATACCTGACGGCGACCCATAAAGGCGAAATGTCTGAGGTACATATACAAGAAAGAGAGGCATGCCTCTTAGCAAAAAGATCAATTGTTAACTGTCCCCGCTCGACCACCAATTAAGAAAATTGGCAAATAATCAACGTATCTGTTAAAACTTGCTATCAAATTGATAGGCAGCGTCCAGTCGAGGATAACCCTGCTTGTAGTATTTTTTTGTAGGCGGGATGGACGTGGCAACCCATATAGAGCTTAGTACGGTGCTTACAAAAATCTGCCGCCGCCTTGCTGTGCCCATGCACCTGTCGTTTTGGCTATAAAACCAAGCTCTCTTTGCAATGCCTGTTTCATTAATAGTACAGAATGTAGATCCTATCAATGGACCGCCATGATCATTTGGAGAGATACATGGCGGTGAGTAGTGGAACTAGGAGTCAATCTACCTCGGGCAAAAATTGAAATATACCATCGTGCAGTTGGTAATTTCAGAGTGTAGCCGAGGATCGCAAACAATTCACATCGGCCGTAAGGACTTGGTCGCGCAGCCCTTCAAGTTTTATATTCATAGCTACATCAATTCAATATCGCATTCAGCTCATTTCGTAGTTTCGATGTTCGCTCGCTGAAGGGCCCATGTTTCACCTGCCTTGATTCGGTAGTCGCCTATTCCTCGGGAACTGAAATATGCGTTAGCGCTTGGCAACAGAATTCAAAACACACGTTCAACATACTGTCGATCTCGCCGTTGTCAATGGCCTCAATGATGACCTTGGGAGGCTTGCCGTCGACGCGACAGCCGACACTGTAGGCTGTACCAAGTATTTCCTTGACAGTGCCCTTCAATTCCTTCGAGAAAGACTTATAGCGCATAGTGCGGGCGATCTCGATGATCTCGTCAAGGGCGACTGACTTATTGTGCTTGATGTTCTTCTCCTTCTTGCGATCACGAGGAGGTTCCTTCAAAGCGCGAATGATCAGGGAAGAAGCAGTGGGCACAACAGACACTGCGGCCTGACGGTTTTGGATTGTGAGCTTGACAGTCACGCGCAAGCCTTTCTGCGAGCTGTTAGTGGGCGTTGGAAACGAGAGCAACAGCGTACGTACCCAATCGCCAGTGGCCTTGGCAATGTCTTCTCCGACCTTCTTGGGAGAGAGACCAAGGGGACCGATCTTCGGCGCAAGGGCGGAAGAGGCACCGACCTCACCTCCAGTAGCACGGAGGTGGCTGAGAAGTGTTAGCAGATAGAAGAGGGAGGTCATATGGTAGGGAAACAAACATGATCTTGATCTCGTTGGGGTCGATTTTGGGAGCTGGAGGAAGGAGTTTTAGCGGTGCTATACACATTGGACGTATGGCATCAACTTACGCATGGCGGCAGTTTATGATAATGGCAGAGGCTCGTGGTTTGCTTGCCGTTGCGAAATTATTGATGGTTGCTGAAGAAGGAAGAATGTTTGGCCTCCGCTTAGCGAGAAAATATGTGTGGCCCCCCACTGTCTGCCCTAACCGAAAGTTACACCCTGGAAACTTTTGCTCTGCAGCGCATTACATAATCTGTAGAATCGAGATCCACTTCTACTTCGACACCTAGCTTCAACTTTGGCGCTAAATAGAACAAAGTGGATTGATTGGTCACAGATGGTTGTTGAGAGTCAAGTCAACATGGGAAACATGGGAACTTTGAGTTGGCTGTGTTATAGTTGGCCGGGCCACATATATATACCTGACTGCTCAATACGATGGATGCAGGTCCTACGCGAATGCCTCCCCAGTACCTAAGTACGGACTCAACATGATCAGTTGGTGCCACTGACAGCAAGCCTATCATAAAAGTCGACGTTAGCAACCGATCGTTAGTATTCACAGATTCCAGATGACCTACTTCATCAAGTGTTCCATGAACGTTTGCAGAGACACGTCGTCGGTAAAGATTGTTTGACCCGAAGCGGCTCCAGCTCCACCGTATGGGCCGGTCGTGTGCGTGGTAGATGGGTTGAGTTTAGAGAGCAAGAATCGGGCTTGGGAGCCACCAGCATCACATACGATAAATCGAGGTAGTGGGAATCTATCCGTGATCAGATCCTGGGTGGGGTTAGTGCGATCCTGAAAATTTTGTTCCACCAAAAATTGACTCACCCTGGCATCTTCCTTTGGCTGCTCTAACAAGGATGCAAAATTCTCATAGCCATCCTGGTCCTGATAACCGGCCTTTCGCCATTCAGCAATTGTTTCGCCATGAAAGATGAGGATGTGGAAGAACGTGTCCAGGAGGAGGATATGTGTAGGCTGAATGGAGGCCGAGTCGAGAAGTACAGGTTGGCCACCATCCTGATCGAATGTATAAGAGTCAAGTGTTGGTTGGATCATGACGAGCGAATTGCTGACGTCTTCATGGTTCAACACATGCCTGTTGAAGGCTGTCTCATCAGGAGAGTTGTTGAAAACTTGCAAGAAAGGGCTCCTGCGCAGATGAAACATAAACTGCGGGTATAGGGTGAAGTTCTTCTCCAGCCTGAATGAGGACGGGTCATCTTTTCTGTAGTCGGCGAAGCGCGAGCACAGTCGGATAAGCATTCTGTCTACCCATCGAAGCACATCGGGCCCATCATCAACCTCGGCTTTGAAAACAGCTATTCTGCTCATGAGGACAGCGGCAGCTTCCTGGTCGAATGACTGAGCAATCGCCGGATCACCAGCTGGTCCGCTTAAATTGCGAGCGATGGTGGTGACACGCAGATGGAATTGGCCAGACGAGTGTTGATAGTAAGTTAGAAACTGCAACATGCCTTTCTGAGGTCCTTGTTGATGAGGACTTGGGCCTTGGTTGGCAACCTCAAAATAGACACCATAGCTTGCTTTGGGGTCAATGCCGCACATTTTCCAAGAGCAAGTGTTGCCGATGCCGCATTCGGTCTCTCCAACGGAAACAGATTTCTTGTTGAGGGAAACAGCGTGTCCAATGAGACCAGTCACCTTCAACTCCTTTGTGGTGAGAACCTCAAGCACCGCGTTGAAGCCCATGAGGAGATTGTCGTCGCCATCTTTTTCAAAAACACGGATGAAAGACTGCTTGAACATCGACGACGTGAAACTGTCAGTTAGAATCATGTGGCCACCAGTAGAATTGCAAAGACCCTTCATTTCCAGCAGTCCGACCTGATCCAAGCAGCCCGCGAAAATGTCAATTATGTGACCGTTATGGGCTGTGCGCTTTGCCAAGTTGTCATAGAACTGTACTAGTTAGCCGATAAGACATATCATGGTCTCTTTGCCGTGGAATGTTACCTTCAGTGCCTTCTTGTAATACTTGACGTTATCGCGATCAATATCATGATGCGATCTCATTGGCTCTCGCAGTTCAGGGCCAACTGTCATGCCCGGGCCCTCCGTAGCCGGGCCCCCAGCGAAGAGCATAATACGTCCTCCAGCATTTTGGAATGACGACTCCATGAGACCGATCGCCACACTCAGGGCCACGCCAGTGCAGCGCAGGCTACGGCGGTCGTTCGCAGTTGGCCACGGGTCTTTTTGAAGCGCCTCCAATGCTTTAGTGAGCTGGAATTCCGCTTGCTGAACCGGCATGAGGAATCTGGATGCTGGTCCCATAGGCAGAGGACGACCAGGCTGCTGTTGCATCCCCGATCGAGCTGTAGAAGCTGACAGACCAAGCATATCTTGAACTTGCTTGGCAGTGTAGTCCTTGTTTCCTCGGAAAACATACGATTTTGCGCAGCCCTCGTAACCGATCTCATGAACTTGTGCCTAGTAAGTGTCAGAAGAATCGCAGCTTAGCCAACAAAGCTTCCATAATCATACCATCGTGCCGTATGTAATGAGGCCAACTAGGGCGTTCTCAGGAAGTAAACTAAGACTCATAACCAGGGATTCCTTGAGCGCAGCAAGGCCGTCATCTTCTTGGCACAAATCTACAACGTAGAAAAATATAGGTGGAGCTGGAGCTGGTCTGGACAGTCGATATTCAATAGTCGTGTTTGCAGGATGTAGTTCGGGCGGAATCGCGTTTTGCGTAATGTCCTTGTAGTGGGGGGGGAGCGAATTTCTTGACAAGCAGAAGGGACAGATCCAGACCCGAGCGCGAACATCGACCTGGCTTTAGATTTTTTATCAGTTTGACTCAGCAAAGTTACAATGACGGGCCAGTTGACGAGCTTACCAGAATGGATTGAGCACAGAGCGGCATGGCTGCTTGCAAGTCACTGGCTCAAACTGCAGCAATGGCGTGTCGAGCTTCTCCTTTAACGGAGTGTAAAGAGCACCAATCGGCACAACCAGTCGCGATGCTTCCTGTCAACAGTTAACCGTGTTTTCTGGGCCAGCCCATTCTCACGCTCACCATGCGCGAGCTGGGGAGCACGTTCCAGCTCAGGCGAACACCGTCACGATCCTCCACGTCGCTCCATTGCTCTTTGAGTGCCTCGTACTCCATCTTTCGCGGTATGGAATACGGTATTCTTTAGCTTTGCAAGTTGAATGCAATAGCTTGTCTTTCCACAAGTCCCCAACTTAACTATTTCGTTCGCGGGTTGTGAAGGGGGACACATCAAACACAATGCGGCGAAGTGGACAGTTTTGTGCCCCACATTTCTGGCCAGCTACGGCGGACTATAGGTGCCTTCGTCCTAATTAAATTATGCATACATCTATCACGTACGTGTTATTATAATCACGCCTAAGGCGTATTATATAGGCCTAGTTACTAGGTAACTCTATTATATATACGCGTATTAAGGCGGAACTTATAGGTATAAACTTATTGTTAGAATAGGGTGGGTTTTAGTGGTCTTGATCAAGTGATGCAAAAAGGGTTCTATTTATGTATGATTAAGGCTATCTACAGTTAAGTTACCGTAGCCTCTATAGCTCGTAGGTAAAGTGGGGCGAATTAGCTCTTCTAAAGTATAACCGGTTATTGCCTAAGGCACTTATATAATTAGCTGCTTAAGCTAGTGCCTTAAGTGATACTAGTAAAATCTCTTTATAGCTTAATTCTAGCTAATTTACTTAAAAATATAATAAAAAAGGAAAAAATAATAAATATACTATTATTAGTACCTTATTCTTCTAGTACTAATCTCCTCCTACTACCGCTACTATTAGCGCTTATATAAAGGAAAATTCTACTTCTTCTATTAAGGGGGGGGGTCTTTCTTATTTAATATAAAGAATAGAGGATTTATCCCCCCCTTAGGCCTATTAAAGGCTATAATCCTAGTATTAGAGTTATTAAGGGCTCTAAGAGAAGGTATCTCTAAAATATTATAGTAAATATATAGCTACCGCTACTTATTCCTAGCTTCTTTAAGAGAAGGTGTCTCTAAAATATTATAATAACTAGTCTCTCCTAGGCTATCACCTCCCCTAGTAGTCTTAGATTTTAACTATATAATTAAGAGAGGCTATAATAGCCTCCTTTAATTATACTAGTTAGGACCCCTAGTTAAGGTAAATTAGGGCCTACCTTCTCCCTTATACCTCTCCCTCTCCCTCTCTACCTATCCCTTAAGGTAAATATTTAGGATATTCTCCTTAATTAGGGTAAATAAGGCTTTATTTAGTAATACTTTTATTATTATATTAATTAGGTTATTATCTTTATTAATCTATTATATTTTAATAGCTTTATAGTATTTATAGTTTTACTAGAGTATTATAATATTAATTATTAGGTATTTCTCTTTTATTATATTAAACTTAATAAGGCACTTATATAAGGAGTATAAATCTATTAGTAGAATTATTAAGATTAGTAAGATCTTAAGTTCTTTTATTATTAAAACTAATATTAAATTAATTATATAACTAATATTTACTCTTTATACTATAATATATAATTCTAATACTAAAGTACTTCTTATAACTCTTTTTAACTTAGTTAATAACTATATTATAATATTAGCTTTAATTTAGGTAGATTTATCTTAGTCTATTATCTCTTTATTACTTATTATAATAATATATTTAATCTAAGAACTTAAATCTTTATTATTAGCGAAGGATCTATTAATAAAGATAAATAGCTTAAGTGCTTAGAGGTCTAGGGGGAGGTATTTAATACCTTTATTTTAGTTTCTAATTTATTACTTAATTTATCTATTAAGGTTATTAATTTTTACCTAGCTAGGTTCTTTATATTATATAATAACTAATAAATTAAATACTACTTCTAGTTAGTAAATACTAGCTAGG
The DNA here is from genome assembly GCA_037289395.1 of Beauveria scarabaeidicola. NCBI lineage: Eukaryota > Fungi > Ascomycota > Sordariomycetes > Hypocreales > Cordycipitaceae > Beauveria > Beauveria scarabaeidicola. Next base: position 13,919 of record JAEIJG010000982.1, read on the forward strand.
TAGATACCTCTAGTATATTCTTTAATATATATTTAAAGTATTAAAGCTATTATTAGCTTTATAGCTTAACCCTTCTATTAGAGGTAAAGGCTTCTATCTTTTATTAGGATAAGCTTATAGCTATTAAAGATAATTAGGCTATTTATTATTAGCACTTTATATAGCTTAGCTTAGAATCTTATTTTATTAAGCTCTTCTTACTCTTTTTATATAAATTCTTTTATAGTTAATTTAATTATATTATTAGTTTATATACTAATAATCCTAGTTTCTTACTCTTTTAAGATTAGTAGGTATAAGTTATATATTAAGCTTATTATCTATAAGCGCTTATAATAATATTTTAAATATATTACCTACTAGTATATATTAGCTTCTACTATACTATATAATAGCTTAATAACTCTTATAATTAAATTCTAAGAGTACTAGTAGTATAGCTCTTTTAGTAGCTTTATTATAATTATCTTTTCTAATTCTATAATTAATTATATATACGCTTAGGTAATATCCCTAAGCTATAGGGTATAGCTTCTTTATAAGAGTACTAAAGCTAGTATTAGGATTAGCTATTAATTTATTTATTAAATTATTAGTAAGGTAGTAAGGATATATTATTTTCCTTTATTATTATAGTTATATATAACTAGCCTTAATTTCTTATATAGTTAGTTAGTACCTTTACCTTTAATCTTATTAATTATCCTAATATTAAAAATTTAGATATTATTATAGATAGTAAGGTTAAATTTAATAATTTTAAATATACCTTTATTAATAAGTACTTTAGCTTCTTTTAATTAAGATACCTAAAATAGTAGTCTAAGTGTTATAATAATACCTTATTTCCTAAGATCTAAGGTAAAGGCTAGGTCTACTTTCTCTTTTATATTAAGAAAGCTCTTATTAATTAGTCTCTTATATAAGTAACCTCTTATCTTCTAGGTTAATTTCTAGGGTTCTTCTTTAACTAAGGCCCTAATATTATATAGTAGGTTATATAATTCTTAATTAGAATTATATAACTATTATTATCTTAGTAATACTTTAGTAGTTTTACTATTAGTTATTAGGTAAGATAGAAAGGGTAATTTAGTTATTATTAAAGGATTTTAACTACTATTATTTATAAAAGGGATTATTAGTACTATTACTATAGGTAGCTTAGTGCTTATTATATATATCTAAATAGGGGTTCTTTACCTTATAGTTATAAGGTTATTAGGATAACTTAGTACTAGCTCCTCCTCCTTATCTTATAGGTAAGGCTTAACTAAAGTTATTTAGAAGGTTTTAGTATTATTTAGTAATTCTACTATATACTCTTCCTTATTAGTCCTTAGGAGATAGAAAGGGCCTTATTACTTATATTTTTCTTAATATATATAGATCTCTAAGTATATTAGAAGGGTCCTTATAGCTATAATATTTAAGCTATTATAAGCTACTAGGGCTTCTTATATTTACCTCTTAGTAAGTATTATTCTTACTTTTACTATAGCCTTCTTAATAGCTTTTACTTATTTAATAATTAATATATATAAGGGTAAATCTTAAGATAGCTTTAGGATTATACTAAAAACTAATAAGGTTAGGATTAGCCTATCTAAGCTAGTAAAGTTATTAATAGCTTTTATTACTATTTATAGCTTTTACTAGGGTATATAGTATTCTCCTAGCTTATTATTAATAATTTAATAAGCTTAGTATAATAGCCTATAATATCTTTTAACTTTATTAATACTATAATATACCTTAATTAGTACCTCTTAAACTTATATATATATCTAGTTAATATATTAATAAAATTCTACTA
>JAEIJG010000983.1:0-15732 GCA_037289395.1 Beauveria scarabaeidicola
AAAAAAAAATAAAGTAAGTATTAAAAATAAAAAAATTATATATATATCTTAACTAGGGCTTAGCTAGAGCTTAGTTAGGGTATATAAAAATTTTTTTTCTTATAATTAGATTAAATATATTTACTTTTTTATCTATTACTTAGTTTATTTTAATTTAAAGTAATAAGAAATTATATATAGATTAGCGCTTAGGAGAGGTAGTGTGGACCTATAACGTATTTATATTTAAGAATTATTTTTCTGCTATTTTAGCCCCACTTTAACTAAGGTTAAGGTTTGCCCGACTAAGTCTGAGCTCGTCCCCCCCAGTACCTACTATTGCTTTGTTTTGCAGCCTGGAGGACAAGACTCGCATCCACTAATTTCCAGCCACACTGACCTGGTTGCCAATATATTTTTAAGTAATTTGTCAAGCTGGTAAGGTACGGATACTCAAGCACGCTCATAGACGCTGGGATGGTACGGAGTAGGCTTGATTGAATGCCTGCCAACGGCTGATCCAACCGCTATCATTTCTTGACTATTGAGAAGGAGCAGACTAGGTAGTACCGGACGCCACGGCGGACTGAACACAGAATTACTAGCCAAGCAGCTACGTCTTATCGAGGTGCTCAATAACCCTTGTCAGAAGTATTCCATGGTACGTGCCTGCGCCGCAGTACCACCGGGCACCGCTGAATTACCTGCCAAGATAGAGTCTTTACTCTGGCTGTTCAATCGGCCTGGATTCTGCGAGTTACCTCTTGCTCCTTCTCAACAGTCAAAGTATGAATATAAGGCCTGATAAATCACCAAGCAAAAGGTGGTGCCACCTGTTGCTTTTGCGCGACAGTTATAAGCCCGGGAGGTTTAGTCTAGTGGCTAAACCTGCAACTTCTACTGCTATCGCCAAATTACTACTATCAAGGTCCTAAGTTTGATTCCTAAAGAAGACTAGATTTTATCCTATCACTGAGTCTGAAGACTTATCCTAAAAAAGGGGTACGAGATCTGAGAGTAAAAAGTAGCCACTTAGTGCCTAAATAGGAACACTTCATCAGAAGGAAAAAGAACTTCTGAGGAACTAGGGGGTGTATAAATATAAGGCCTAATAAATCACCAAGTAATTAGTGGTGCTATCTTTTGCTTTTGCGTAATATAAAGTGACATCTGGTGACTCGTTCAATACCTTTCTAGGTGATAGGTTTCATGATCAGGTAACCTAGATACCTACGCGGGAGAGGGGTGTTTTCTGATATGCCTTATGATAGATTCCTATAAAGAAAACATCTTTAAAGTATATTATACAAATTCAGGCTTATTAGATATGATATAAGAGGTTCTTAAAACATGTTAAAAAGTGCGATTTCCTTAACTATAATATACATCTCGATATATGCTAAACGGAAAAAATACATCAGACTATGTTTGGAACCTCCCCTCCCGCGTAGGTAAGTTGCTAGGTAATTTAGTATTGTGGTACCTAACTACCTAAATATCTACTGCTGATCTCGACCTAGGTAGGTACCTAGGCATCGCAGAGTTGAGCTATTTACAGGACAGGTAGCCTACCTGTTTGGATATTGGTTTGTTACCTAGCAACTAGGTATCACTCGTAATTGGGTATCTAATCTACGGAGTACTCAAGTCAAATTGTGGTAGCGCAGACTAAGGCACGGCCCCACTAGAGCTGCACCAACGTCACGAGCTGCTGATGTCGACACAGTGACAACGAAGAGGCTCGATCTCATGCCTGCCTACTGCCAGCCTTCCGCGACAGCGACAGCGACCTCCCGCTTGCCCTAAAATATACGCATGGGCGTATCGAAATCGCTGTCAGCTTCTCGATAGCTGACCGTAATCGTCATTGGGCGCAATGGTGCTCGTGGAGCATACTTTCGATGCCAAATGTCGGCAAACCCCCGTCAACCTCCCTGACAGGGACGGAGGAATGCCGCCGGTAAAGGCACAGTTCTTCTACTCTTCCTCGGTACCTATAGATGACCCGCTCTCCGCGAGCTCGCACACGGCTACCACCGATTTTAAGAAATACAAGGAGCTACTGCGACCCTTCGGCCGAGGTGACAACAACGCGCTGGAAACAGCGTGGATGTCTCTGTCTACCACTGAAAGTCGTAGTCGCCACGAGGCCCTGCGTTCCGGAAAGCCAAAGACTGGGTCATTAACCAACAAAGATGCAAAATCGCGAGAGGAACTCGTGCAGAAAGCTGCTCAAAAGCACGGGGAAATCCATCTCGGAGTCAAGCGCGACCAGGACCTCACAGCTCGCATCGCAGCCAGCACAAATGAGATGCGAGACACGCAAGAGGAGCTATGCTGCTCTGAGCTGCTAAATGAGATTGAAGAACAGCTCAAGCACACAACGTGCTCACTAGCGAGAGCTGTTGATCCTTTATTTTGTCCAGAGGCTATTGCCACAGATGTATCAGCATTGATACGACGTCGTCAACTACACCAGGACCGCGAAGGATGCTCAATATTGAACTCACTGCAATCAGAATTTCCGAACAAGAACACTAGAACCATCGATATAGGCTCACAGTCTCGGCCTCCAACGCCGAAGCAGTTTCATGTCGACGATATGAGGAGTTTCGGAAATGGCCAGAGCAAGCGCTCCTCCTGGGCGGCAGGTGAGGCCAAATCTCGCATGCGATCTGATTCTCAGCTATCCGATCATTCAAACAGAACGAATGAATTGCCTAGAAACTCGGCAACGCGTGATGGAATCACGGGGAACCCTTTCGCAAGAGTCAATGGCCCAGGACCAGGGAGTTTTGTGACTTCTTTAGTATCGCACGGTCAATCTCCGTCGAACGATTCACAGAGTCTGCTGGCGCAGACGCGGCCGGAAACTCTTTCTGGCAAGCACCACGAAATAAAAAACCCGCATGAATCGCACCACCCGCTCGCAACTGTGTGCAAAACAGAGGAGCTTCCAAAAGCACACGTCACTGTTGGGATATCCAGACTGCATCTAGTTGACTTACCTGCCCTTCAAATGAAGCCAATTTACTGGTCACCGGTCAACGATGTTGCAGTGGTGACCAGATCAACATGGTTTTACAGGCAAGCGATATAAAATTCACCTTGGCTTCTTGAAACAACTGTTTTAACAACAAATCAGGGACACAATGTTGCCCGTCTCTACGGCAGTGGCTAATCAGTTAGAAGCTGGATATCAAGAAATGAAGCCTTGGACAGAGACTTGGAAAGAAGAATTGGCATGCGCCCTGGAAGTCGGAGCCGCAGGCGAAGAGAAAGTCTCATATCAGCTGTGGCCCAAGCACCACCATCCACTGAATGGTATCAAATCGTGTGATTCCGAGCCGATCATCTCATCTGACCTCTTCTGCGCAGCACGGTGCTTTCGGGGAGACGCCGCCGCAAATGGCTCCATAAGCTCGCTCAATATGGAGAAGCAGCTTCCCAACCGTCCCTTTGCCAGATATCAAGTCATATACAAAGATCGCAAGACGGCATTCCTATTGAAGCCTAATCTGGCACCATCTTCATACCATGGTAGATGCCCCGTGGCAAAGATACTGCGAGGATTGACTGTAGGGCTGCCTGTCGTCCGTGGCTTCGATAGACGCTCCTGGAACAGGCACCAGGGTCCTAAAAAGGCTGCTGTAACAGCAGAAGAGGTACCTGCTGCAAATGCCCAAGAGGAGATATCAAGCGAATGTCCTGCTTGTACCGCCGAAAAGGACCGCGGGCAAATTACAGACCTTGTTCTAGTTGCCCACGGTATTGGACAAAAGATCGCAGAAAGGGTAGAAAGCTATCATTTTACGCATGCTATCAATAGCTTTCGAAGAGCTGTTAACATCGAGCTTGGGAACCCGACTATCCAGAACGTCCTTCGCGCAGACCAGAATGGCTTCATGATACTGCCACTCAACTGGAGAGTTGGCCTTTCATTTGGTAGCGATGATGCGATGCCAAAGGGGGCCAAGGACACGATGGGGTCGTTCGACCTGAAGGACATCGAACCCAGCACTATACCTGCGGTTCGAAGCATGATCTCCGATGTCATGTTTGACATTCCATTTTACATGTCTCACCACAAGATAAAGATGATAAAAGCTTTGGTTCGCGAAGCCAATCGCGTTTACAGATTGTGGTGTCGAAACAATCCTGGTTTTTCTGATAAAGGCAGAGTTCACTTGATTGCGCACTCACTGGGTAGTGTCATGGCGGTCGACATTCTATCTCGGCAGCCTACGAGCGTCCCTAGCTTAAATCTCTGCACGTCAATTGCGCCAGACGATCAGCACTTCGAATTCAACACTACGAATCTCTTCTTGGTGGGAAGCCCGGCTGGCTTCTTTTTATTGCTGGAAAAGGGTGCGCTGATGCCCCGCTGTGGCCGAACAAAGGCTGGAGCGGATGACGGCGATGTAGTCGCAAAGAACGTGGTTGGGGAGGCCGGGACATTTGGGTGTCTGGCCGTGGATAACGTATACAATGTCTTGGCTAAAGAGGACCCGATTGCATACTTGTTGACTGGCGCAGTTGACCCCTCCTATTCCTCCAGCCTAAAGGTCGCCTACGTACCCAGCGTCACACCCTCGCTGATGAGCACTGTCAGGGACGCCATCAGGCAGCTGGTGCCTGGTCTGAATCCGGAGCCAGACCCGCTTGCTATCGAGCCACAAAGACCAACAACAGCTCGCATGCCCTCGCAGCTAGAGCTAGAGATTCACGATTTTACGAGAGAAGAAATCGCCGAGAAAAAGGCGTATCTGCTCAATGATAACGGTCAGATTGATTGGTTCCTACGTTCCACTGGCGGACCTCTCGAGATTCAGTACTTGAACATGCTTAGTGCGCACACCAGTTATTGGACAAACCAAGACTTTATTCGCATGGTGTGCTTGGAAATTGGCCGGAAACCAGGCCGTAGCCACACGTTCCCAGCAATGAGGGCAGTCAAAAAAACGAAGCGAGACGGCAAGAAATAGATTACATACTTTTCGCGAAGGATTAGATCTTCATCCCCAATTGTGAGTCCAATTTACTTGAGCGATGGCTTCTTAGTTGATGCTGTGTCCGCTTTTTGCCCGACTGCAAATCCAGAGAGAGAGAAAACGAGACGTCAGTTTTTGCTCCACCCTTGATACGTTTTGTAGATGCTTTTATAAATACACGGCCCTAAACGAGTGGGTCACAAATATCCCAATGCCTGAAAGAGAGATTATTCCTGTGTATGTGCGTATACACTACGAGGACTGTGGCGTGATGGTGAAACACCTAGAAGCCCTCGAGCTCCATCATGTCTTGGTCCAAATCGTCGTCATCGAATTCGTAGTCATTGTTACTGCCTTGCATAGCCGCCATTTGCGCCGCCTTGACTGCCGCCGCCTCCTCCGCCTTGCGGGCCTCTTCGCGATCCAGTGCAGCCTTGCGCTCTAGATCTTCGTAGCCCCAGGTACTAATGCCTTCTTGGTCCTTGGCGCGGAAGGGCTGTGCCATTGTCTTCAAGAAGCGCCGGGCGCTACTTACAGCCATATCCGTGCTCAAATTGACATCAACATCCATCAGGCCCTGATTGATCCACTTGGGCAGCTGTGGTCGCTTCTTCTGGAACCGTCTGTCGGCGAGGACCATGATTCCGTAGTCGTCCTTGCCTCGCAGGACGCGTCCTAGACACTGGGCAGCATGCCGCATGGCATCAAAAGATAAGAAATCGTTCTCTTTGATGCGGTATGTCTCTCGCAAAAATTCCAGTCTTGCCTTGAGGATTCGCGATTCCGTGTACTGAAAAGGAACCCCAATACACAAAACAGTGCGACCGTATTGATGATCAAAATCAATACCTTCTGATACTTTGCCACGCGCGACACAGAGCAGAATGGCGCCTCGACCGTTGCAGCAAGCTGTTCGGTAAGTCTCCAGAGCCAAGGACGTCTCTTGTGCGTCGGGCGTCTCAACCAAGATCAATTTGTATTTCCAGACCTCATCAAGAATGCCCATTCCCTGCCACATACTAATGATGGATTCCATGTATAGATATGAAGGGAAAAAGACAACCAAGCCATCTGGTGTAATCTTGGCGAACTCTGTCAACAAATTTCCGTAGTTTCGCACTACACTGGGCTCATTGCGAACTTGAAAGCTGGTTGAAATCGAAGCTTGATCGCTTCCTCTCGTCACAATCATTGGCAAGAAGGAGCGGCGGGCAAGAGTCATACTGTAGGACTCTTGGATAACAGTTGAGAAATCGAGCATTTTTGGATACATTTCCAGAGGCGAGATGGTTCCAGAGGTGATGATGACGGAGTAAAAACGGTCGAAGACTGGCCGAATGGCGATTGCCGCATCCAGGCAAGTGAAGTGGAGGATTGGATTGGGGACTTCAGCTGTATCTGATTCGTATGGCTCCAAGATCAATAAGAAGCCCTTATCGTAGGTGGCGACAAGTGTGGCGAATGTCGCGACCTCTTGTAGAGGTTGGTAGTCTTCTATATTGGTGAGCTCCAGAGTTCTGACGAGTGAAGTTAAACGCTCTGCACAGAAACCCAAAGGCTTCTTTTCGATAAATGTGTGCTCTTTCAGGTGCGCAAGAAAGGACGGCGGCGTCTCTGAGATGACCTGACGAACTTTCATACGTGTCTACTTTCTAGTCAGAATTACGACGCGAATGCAAAACCGGGGTGCCTGCCTTCAAATATTCGATGAATCGCTGCAAGAATGACACGAAATGCTCTGCTCTGCGAATATTTCCCGGGACGGCTTCTCTCAAAAGTTCCTCAGGAAGCACTAAAATCTATCGGTAAGCTTGTCTGCGTTGAAGTGTTCCAAAGTGCCGGAATAATACCTGGGTTTGCCATGAAGGCATCTTCCTGCCTGGCTTCATCGGCCTCTCTCAGGCCCTGAACCAGCTTTTCATATTCATTTTGCAATTGCTCTTGATCCGTTTCGCGCATATCTGCAATTTTTTGCTTGAGATTTTGAGCTCCCCGTGTCGCACGTCGTAATGACTCTTCCGTGATATCAGTACTCAGTGACTCGATACATACATTGTCGATGTTATGTGCTTCATCGAACACGACGATGCAGTCTTTGGAAAAGTCTTTGGAGACACGTTCTGCGATCTTGGGGTCCAAGAGGTAATGGTAGGAGAAGATGACAACGTTGCAGTATTGCATCTGGAATATATAGTTAATAATGTATGCATGTAGTTTAAATTGCGGTTGGAACACGTACCATGCGACGCGCGGTGAAGTACGGGCACTGTTTGTGCTCCTCCCCGTAGCGCAATATGCCGTCAAAAGTCCAAACACCATTCGGGATAAGGTTGTGGGATTCGAGTAGATCGAGATTCTGTTATAGCTCGTGAGCGAAGAAACAAAATGATCTGCGAGCAAGCGAAATACGTACATCATGATAGACGCACAGATCCACGTTTTCGCCGCGTTCCTTCTTTTCCTTGACAAAGCCTGCTGTCAAGCTTCGACATCGAGCGTCAACAACGGACCCGCTCTTTTCACGCTTGACAGAAGGGTGAAGACACAAGTTCTTTCGGCTGGTTAGGCCAAGACCACGAAAGTCTTCTTCATATCCCAGCTGTTCAGTGCGGTACTTCATCAAGGCCTCCAACTCCATCAGCGCCTTTTCGATTTCGGACATGGTACCTGTGAATGATCTATAAGTAAATTGAATATTTTGAATCCCTGAAATTTCGGCCACGAACGAGAGCAGTAGATGAGCTTGCGCTTCTCCGGCATAAATTGTTGATACGCGACGATTAGAGACAGTAGCGAAACCGTCTTTCCGGTGCCAGAAGGCATTTCAAGTACGCAGTGGCCCCCTGCGTCAAGAGTCTCTGTGAGGTCAGAGTTAGACAAAAGAAGTTGTACATGATGGGTAGGTAGATAGGTGAAAACTGGACTTGTCGTGACGAAGCAGGAGGGGGGCATACTTTTCAAATCACACATGTACCTTGTGTGTTAGGAGCAGTGTTAGTGCATTGGACGAATGACTGGCCGTACAGGAGTTTGACGTACGAATATTGCTCTAGAATCAACACGCCAGGTCAGCGTACAAGGTGGCGCATGGTGAAGCGAGCTCGACAAACCGGGGTAAATTCTCGGGTAGGGAAAGAGAACGGGAAGATCCCTAAATTGGTTAATTGATCCACGAAAATCGGAGGTTGTGATGACGTATGAATTTACCCAATGTATAACTTCATTTTAGAGGATTAACCGCGGAATGCGGATCTGAGTCGAATCGCAGTGGCGTAAGCAGCTCAAGAATTAGGATTGACATTGGGGATGAAGCCTACCATGAGGCAGAACGCCAGAGGTCGCGAAATCACGTGATTATAACCGCAGCATGCGAGTATGCAACACAGCGCTGGAAACTTTTGTCACTTGAGTGAACGATGCTGACCATTTGAAAGTTTGCCCGTAGGAGCAGCAGGATATACTTGCAACGTCATTATTGAACGCTGATGGTGGACCAATGATTCCTCGGAGGCAATGGGGCTTTACCAATCCGCGACAAGGTGCGCAGACAAAGCTGGGTCTCTGTACCTAATGATCTGGTTGGCCTACCTGCCGGCCTGCGCTAAGAGGTTTTCTGAAGTTAAGAGCTAGCGAAGTTGTGAAGACAGAGGCCTAACGTGGGACGATATGTACTAAGATTTTGTTGTTCTTGGTCATAGGTAGTCAATCTATAGCGTTTTCTCATTGGAAGAGAGCGCCAGAGGCTACTCGTCCTCGCCCCCGCCCCCTCTTTAGTAAAAGAAGGGCTCCCCAGCAAATCCGTCATATAGCCAAAGCCGTCATTCGCATATAAGATTTATATCTAAAAAAGGTAACTCACCTACGATAAAAGAATTCTTTTTTATACTTGTATATCAAGGCGCATAATACTAACAAGTTATGCTATCTTCTAAATTTTTTCCTTACGCTATTAAGTATAGAGATATAGATGAAGGTACTTTCTACCTTTCACGCTTTTATTAGTAAGGAAATACATGGGGAATTAGCGGTGATTTGCTCTGAATTCCTTATACCCACTGTACTGACTACCTACTATCTACCTAGGTATTTCGTTTTATCCTCAGCGGCCCAACAGCTCTATCAACAACAAGAAGGTGCAGGGTACATATCAAAGAGGCTTGCTGATTTGTTTCTTTTTATCTTGGACCATTGCGCCATTGTAGTAGGCAATTGGTAACTAAATATCCGTAGTTAGCAAACTATTTGGGTAGGCCAGTAAGGTAGCCAAGCGTGCCAAGGTACGTAGGTACGTACGTAGGTAGGTACGTAGGTACCTAGCGCAATCAATGGAGGTGGGTACCTAGGTGGACTGGCGCTTAGTATCACTACTGTGTTCAGCACAGAGAGGGGCATCGCAGATGTCCATTACTTCGATTAGATTACTTGTTTTCGGAAAAGTAAGCCTTCGTCACTTGTGTTCCATCTTCTTGCTTCGGCCCAAAGGGTTGACTTCGGACTGCCACCGCTCCGGGGGTTTAGAGTAGATGGTATATCACCAGAAATGAGTTTCCCCCGCAAGCATGTGTATCAAAGTTAAATTGTGTGGCTGTCACTGCCATTTTGGGAGCCCCACGCTTGTCAGGCAATCTTCGCTCCTTGCCATTCCCAGACAAGCGCTGCACTGGAAATGCCCATGATAGCGAGCCCGGTTGCCTGGTCACCAACAAAGCTACGTGTGTTCAGTAGAAAGCAGATACAATAGAGGATCTCGTCTAGAAAATTGCACATCATCTTCTACGCGGACAACGAGGCAGCGATTTCTGGGAAGAAAAGCGACATGGCTTGTCCAAGAAGAAAATGACCATGACAGGACCCCCCCGCCGCTATCACACACTGAACTTCGTCCACTACGCTAACTACGGTCCTACGGATTACACTGTCTACAGTGGTGTAGGTACACACCATCCGCACCAAATCCATGCGGCAAGGCGGGTGAGACGTGAGCGGTCCATTGGCCCGTCTTCCATCCCACCCTTGCCGCCAAAATGCTGTGGAAACTGGGGGAGGGGGCCTGCGGTAGTTACTAACTTACTAGTCGGTGGCTGCGTTATCAACTCATCACCCAATCCACACCGTTGAACAGCCGTGCAGCCCAACTTTTGTCGGGTCTTGTCTTGTGTCTCCTCAACTTGACCTTGCCGCTGGCGGCGACCCTCCAAGCCTCCAAAAACAAAACACGGCCGCCCTTTGTGCAACCCTTACATCTCACCTTACCTTTTGTCCTCTCCTTCTCTCCTCCCCCGCTTTCATCGTCGAGCCTTTCAATCACGGCCATCTCTGACCTCTCTTGTCGCCTGCCGTTGTTAATACCAATCTCTCTACATCTGATATCAACACAGCTACCGCTCTTTCCGCGCTGGTAAACCCAGCCTCGCCAAATTCTAGCCTGCTGCCGTTTGACGGCCTCAGCCTACTACACCCTGGCACTCGTCGCCGTCTCCCAGCTAGAGCTGTCGTCTTTGCATTTTCTTTTTCGCTTGCCGTACGCTTTTTTTTAATCGAATTGGTGGCGCCCGGCTTCCGGTGTATGCAATGTAAGGCATGGCGCGTGTCCTCGACCCATTATTGCAGCATTTCCCAGCCGCTCCTCCAAGCTACTGTCTATATATGCTAACAACCCCCGAGTCGCCGTCGCGCAATCTTGAGTCTCCCCAAAGGTTGCCAGGCGAATTTCACAAATACCAGGCATGTTTCGCGCTAGCAAATCATATCTATCGTGTATGACGCCCCTGTGCCCCAGAACATGGTTCATCTAGCTGACCCCACATCAGACCTCGACTGCTAGTATTAATTTTAAACGACCTGGCCGCTATTCAATTATACCGTCGTACCATTATTCAATCAACTCAAAACAGGACAGATGGCCACTCTTGCTGTACCCAGACCTATTCCTTCTCACCGTCCTCCTTCCACAATCGATGTTGACGCCGACAACATTACGCCACCACCCTCTCTTGAATCGTCTGCGCCGTCCGGCTCGCCACAGCATACTGCTCTGCCAAACAAGCATATTCCGGTGTGCCCTACAGGGCCTGCTAAATATACTGACTTAGCTACACCCCCGCCCTCTCCAGGGGGCACGCAAGAGTTCCGCCAAACATCGCTTTTATACCCTCCGAAAAATTATGCCAAGACCGTGGCCGGAACATTAGCGATATATGAGATTGTTGCATCTCAGGTTGCTGAAGCCTTGCACTACGCGGCTAGCCAGTCGCTTCCTGCCGCATCTTGCGTCTTTCCATGGCTACACGGTTTGCATCCTCTCAATCACCTGCAGCAAACATTCTTTACGGGTCGTCGAGGTTCACTCCTCAAACCTCCATCCGGCTTTAGAGCAGTCACCCTCGTCAAAGCCGATGGCGATCTTGCCAACAGTCGCCTCAAGGGCGCTATTGGTCCTGACGAATTCATGAAAAATAGCCCTACAGCCGAGTTCATAGACCCTGACCCTACGGACGGCTTCTCCGTGCGAAACTTTCATATTCAGGCCGCCAAAATGGCTCTAGTCTCTGATATTATCGTTTACGGCGATGACGTTCCTCAGACCAGACGAATGGCCTGGGACATCGCTGCTGCGCAGAAGAGGTGGCGAGAGCAGAACGACATCCACGCAGATGGCATCCAGGATTATAATTGCTTTGTTTGTGTCTGTCCATTTTCAGACTTTGAGCGGCAACATGGCGATCTTGTCGCAGTAGATGCCGCGGGTTGCCTGACTGGTCAAGTCTTGGACTTGGTTCGCCAGGAAAGAAGAGAAATGTGGGATATGACACTCGCATCCGAGATATCACACAATGTTTACATGGGACCGACTCCGGAGCCAGGAAGTTTTGAGGAGCAGCGTTTCGACATCTTGATTGAATGCAGCGACCTCGGTAAAATGAACCCGGAGTCGCTAAAGCAGGTGGCCAAATGCCCCTCGGAAAAGGAGCCCGAGGTCTTTCACGAGTTTCCGTCCTCGGGAAGCATACTTCCTCCCACTTACTCACAGACAGAAGCTGATGGCATCTTGAACACGTGCAAATGGTTGTATCATATTTCGCATGGGATGCTCCCAGACTGTGAAGATTTTGAAGATTTTCAAGTTAAAGACGGGGCTGCAGAGATGTGTTTCGACGAGAAGAGGGGCGGCAGCAACACTCGAGCTCGCAAGGTCCTGATACATTGTGCCGATGGCTACACCGAATCAAGTATGCTAGGAATAGCATATTTCAGCTATAGCTCCGGGCTCACTGTGCCAGATGCATGGCTGAATCTCCACACGACGAAACTGCGCAACTTCTTTGCCTATCCCACAGATGTTGCCCTCCTGAGAGCTATATCTCCACGCCTCCTTCGCGAGTCACCAAGGTGCGAGAAAGAAAACACCAACGATCTTATGGCACTAGTCAAGAATGAACCCGATTGGTTTTGCAGCCTAGATGGCTCACTGCCTAGCCGCGTCCTTGATTACCTTTATCTTGGGAATCTCGGACATGCCAACAACCCGGCCCTGTTGCGAGAAATGGGGATTGGGCAAATCTTGTCTGTTGGTGAGACTGCTTCTTGGCGCGAAGAAGACTTGGAATCCTGGGGAGAAGAAAACGTTTGCGTCATTCAAGGAGTGCAAGACAATGGTATTGACCCACTAACGAACGAATTCAAAAAATGTTTCGAATTTATCGGTAAGAACGGAGAACATCAATTCAATTCGTCGTTCATCACATCGCCTGACCAATTGCGCATTGTAGATCGGGGAAAACGACTCGGGACCGCAACTCTGGTTCATTGCCGCGTCGGCGTTTCGCGAAGCGCGACCATCTGCATTGCCGAGGTTATGCGTGCCCTTGGGCTCTCATTTCCACGAGCATATTGCTTTGTGAGAGCTCGCCGATTGAACGTCATTATACAGCCGCACCTACGGTTTGTATACGAGCTCCTACAGTGGGAGCAAGCCATCTTGCGGACCGACGATGACGCAGGAACTTTTACACGAGAACTCGAATGGGCCGAAATTGCGCGAGAAATTGCGTTGATGAATAAGCCATATTCACGGTAAAGGGGAGAAGAGGAGAAAGAACACGAAGTTTTGTCACCTATGCTGTGAATCATGTTTATGGGTGAAAACAACCTCTGCATAGCACATGGCGAATGAAGCTTTTATTCCGGCGTCTGGCATGTTTCGTCGGGAACATTCGGATGCTCTTACAAGATTAATGTTTACGAGGAAAATTCTATTCATGGGTTATGATGGGCATGAGATTTCTTTTTCGTCACGATGAAACGACTGCAACACCTGAGTAAAAGTAACATGGGTATGTTCTATTCATGCTTGGTTGGATGCTTTCGTGGTCCTGGCTGATATCGCCACTGCAGCATTAATATACGATATCTTAGGCACATGTATGTAGCATTGAAGTTTGTTGTAATTGATGCATGTTAATACTTAGTGATTGCCCTACTTGAAAAGACCCACCTAGGCTGTAGCAGCGCGGCCAAGGATGGAATCGACTATTTGATTGAAGTGTGGTGTAACGTCTTGGAAAAGCATACCTTTAAACTACCCTTAGAAGGAAAGGAAAGGGAAAAGGGGAAAGGGGAAACGAGGAATGTAGGTCATTCGAAAGACCCGTGGTGTATGTGTGACGAGATGAGTTACTTAATGCGCATACGGCCACGTTCGAGGAAAGAAGGGCCAGCATGCGTGCATTCTTGCTCAGTAAGGTTACGTGCTCTATTTTCTTTTGTCCTTTCCCGCCTCAAACGCCGTAGGACGAAGCGTCAATCTTGTCGTCTCCTTCGAGAACACTGCAATCACAATTCGTTAGCCAAAGGTATCGCAAACTGCACGAAGTCGTGGTGGCGGAAGCGACTCACGAGAATTGCTTGACGAGATAGCCCTCTCCGCCATTCTCCATATCAATATTATAGACGTAGAATCCGCCGTCGCTAGTTACCACCATGACCTGAGGGCTACTACTGCTCATGGCAACGACGCTACGTAAAGGACCGTTAGGCGAGCCGCCAGTGTAGCGCGAAGTATTCGGCGAGGCCATCGATTTAGGAATCTTGATGAATGCAAAGTCTCTCATGGGCTCCCACATCTCGGTGACCGACTGCGGAAGATAGGTGCCCATGACGCCTGCAACACCTCGCCCCATGATTTGAGATGATCGACGGAGCATATTGCTGAATGAACCACTTTGTCTTCGATTAGTGGTCTTGCCAGGGTTGTCAGATAGCTCCGCCACCTCACTTCTCGGTGACTCAGCGGCACTGTCGCCTGGGGACCACCCCTCGTCGTGCGGTCTGGCACGCGACCAGCGATCTTGTCTTGGAGACCCATGGGGCTCAATAGGCGCACCCGCTGGAGTACTGTTACCTGGAGGTGCTCCCAGACGGAAGATATGGACGGTATCGGAAGTTGAGGAAACACAGAGAAGCGTGGAACTCAAGTTGAAGGACATGCTGTATATGGTTGATGGGTATGTGCCGCGCCGGAACTGATACAGTTTCTGGCCACGAGGGACAGAAAACACGCGAATGATGGTGCCAGTCTCACTAGCTGTCGCGAGCAAGGTTCCATCGTTGTTGAGGCATATACTACATAGCGGCGAGCGATGCGCCTCAATCACATTAACAGCTTTCAAAGTGAGGGTATCGAACACGAGAACATCGCCTGCAGTCGGAGCTACATATGTCGATTGAGGTGGCGCATGAGCAGGTCTTCTGGCATCGGAATCTTCTCGTGGTTTCGGTAGCGGATAGGCGATGAAGCAATTTTCGGATGAGGGCGATAGGGCGCAGATGGCTGATGGGTTGGGGGATGTGGGTATGGTGTAGATGAGACTCATGTTGCTGATATCGTAGAGATAAATCTCCTCCTCGAGTACGACAGCAAGGCGCTTCCGGTTGAGGCGCACTGCGAGAACGGCAGAAGGAAATGTGAGCTCGCAAATGACCGAAGCCCTCTGTGGTAGCGCAGAGTCAGCAATTAGCGCAGCTAAACGTGATGGTTCGGAAATAGACCTTGGTGTTTTGTATAACTAAATGGCGCGGAGATAGAATCAAGGCGACAAGAGAAGTAGAGAACAGCATCTCAATGATTGCAATATTGCCATCGTCGCTGCTAAAGATGCGAGAGAATGGGTCGGTGTGGTAGATTCGGAAGCCTTTTGAAGTACCTGCGAGTGGTCAGTCCGACGGCATCGCGATGCAACAAAGCTATTGAGAACGCAGCTGCAAGATAAGACGAAGACCACATACCGACAGCAAGACAGCTATAGTCCTGATTGAAGGTGATGAAGTTGAGTGCCGGGCTCGCCATGATGGACGGCCCTCGGCGACGACAGTTTTGCGCAAGGCGGCCGGAGGGTGGATACGCGCGCGGTTGCGTGCGTTTCGGCGGTGCTGTTGGAGGCTTCGAGATGCTGAAGAAATGGTGACAAATAGGCGTGGAGACGGGCGGTAGGAACGTTCAAAGACGGACCACAATGCAGTCAAATGACGGAGAGGTGCACACGTGGTGACTTGGTTGTGAGGTTGGGAAGCTTGAGCTGCTGCAAGGAAGCTCTGACGTGCCAAGTGGTGGTGGCGCCGCGGTAATAATAATAGGTGGTGTCACATATAAGGGACAATAGCTGTAGTGGTCAGAGATAACCTGTCCCAGATCCACCAAGTTGACCTGTCCCAGTTTGATTCTGCCGATGTTTCCCCGATAGTAGGCTTGTACTGTGACAAGCCA
>JAEIJG010000984.1:0-15719 GCA_037289395.1 Beauveria scarabaeidicola
TTTATTATATATTGCATGAGATGATTTATTTGATTTTCCAACTGTAGCAACTGAGACAGCGTCACAAAAAAAAAAAAAAAGAGACGCAGAAATCCCAAACAAAGATTCATAGGTAGGTGTGTAAATTGAAGAAATAGTGGTATCTGGGCTACATTATCCCCAACCCTTCCTCGTCCATCCATCTTCCATCCATCATCATCATCCCTTTATTCGTTCAACGTCCTGATGTGTGCTATTCATATCCACACATCTTACATTCATCTCGAGAAAGCTGTAAAGAATAAACATCAAAAGCGCGTTCGAGGCTGCGATAAATGGTAAAAAGGGCCCGTGAAATCGAGAACCGAAGGCCTCACAGAAAAGCGTTCAAGACAAAAAGGGAAAATATTAGTACGGCGAATTCACAATGTCGTCACGGCCTAATTTGTAGCGGCTACTCAAGGGCGTGCCAATCTTATTCGCCGACGAGCTTCTGTGGCCGCCAGAGGAAACACGGACGTTACCGATGATGCTCTCGCGTGTGGGCTTGCGGAAGCTCTGCTTGGCCACCATGTTGACTTCATTGGGCAGAGCGACAATGACATTCTTGTCGGAACCAAATTTGAAATCATCTGCCTTGACCTCGTCCTCGTAGCGCTTGATCTTGTATGGTGCCTTCATGCCGCGCAGGACACGTTTGAGGTTCCATTCAATAATGTACGGACCCGTGGCTGTAATGATGCTCGTCTCCTCGGCACCCTCGCCCGTGTTGAACTTGGCGGGGGTGAAGGCGATGGGCTTGCCCGTCTCGTGGTAGAATTGCGCCACATGCTCGGCCGTAAGAGCCAGACGGCGGGGGCGCGGCTTTGTGTCAGCCGAGAAACCCTTTTCAAAGCCCAGCTTGCCCTCGTTCTTGCCATCCTTTTGCATAGCGTCGACGAGCAGGATGTAGTTTTGAGTGGTGCCGAGAATCCAGCGGCCGTCGGCAGAGACATCCATACCGGTAATGGGGTCACCGAGTGCAGGCAGCTGGGTCTTGGCGCGAATGCCAAGACGGTCAAAGAGACGAATGTCACCCTTGTTGCTGGCGACGGCAATGTAGCCCTTTTCGGTGGTTGCAAGAGATGAAAAGTCATTCTTGGAGGCGTATTGCTTCATGTCCGAGTCAACAAGCTTGTTGCCGGCGAGACGGGGATCGACACGGAACAGAGCATTGTTGGAGACACCGAGGAAAGTCTGCTCCGAGGTCATCTGGGCAAATTTATTCTCGGGGGCAAAGTTGACGACGGGGATGTCATCGTGGACGTTCCACTCGTCAACAACCTTGCCGTATTCGATATCCATACGATAGAGCTTGTTCGGGTCGATATTGTTCTGGATAATGAGATCGCGGTCTTCGCCGTGAAGCATGACCTTTTTGGGGTTCATGAGCTTGCCCTTGGGGGTGGTGACCTTGGAGATGTTGGTGGAGAACTTGAGACGGTTGTCGTTGGTGTGGGAGAAGACGCCAATCTTGGAGCCGCGGACGACAAAGGAGCGGTCGTGTTTGTAGCCGACGGCGAGTTGTGAGTTGATCTCGCGGTCATCCTTTTCTTGCTCCTCTTCCTCGTCTTCGTCACTATCATATGCGTCGCTTCGGATACCCTCTTCATCGACCTCGTCCTCTTCCTCTTCTTCATCCTCGTCCTCTACAAGAGGAGCATCTTCCATGGTGAGGTCGGCCATGGAGTCGAGAACATATTCGCGTTCCTTTTCTTGAATCTTGGCCCACTTTGTCTCGTTGAGTCTTTCCCAAATGGCCTGCATGATGGCTTCCTGGAACCTTTCCAGAGTGGGCTGATCCTTGAATCGTAGCAGCCAAGAGCGAGCGGTGCCATCAGGGCTAAAGTGGTTAAAGACGAATGAAAGGAATTGGAAATCAAAGACGGGGCTAAAGTCGGAGACAACTGGCGTTCCCACCCATGGTTTTTGGCCCTCGATCTGTAGCCAGTATTCCCATTGGCCAACCTCGGAAACGGTGGCGATTACCGAGTCGTCGACCATGGCAAAGTGGCCCGGCTGGGGGTCGTAGACATGTAGCTCGGCAGAGATGCTGGCGTAAATTTCCTTGGGCTTGGGCGGGTTGCTGGCATCGTAGACGGGGCCGGCCGGCTTGCTCGCCTCGGGAACAGTCGCGGGAGTGGCAGGCGTGCGCTGCTTGCTCGGGGTAGTTGGTGCCATGAACTCGGTAGAATCGATGGAACGAGTGAGTGAGGGGCTGTTGATGGGGCTAGCAGGCGGAATGGGCAGCTCCTCGTAAAACTCAAACTGCTGGAGATCCTCGTCAGAGGCGGTGGTATTGGGCTTGCGATACTTGCGCTCGTATTGACACTCCTGGGCAGCGCGCAGGAAGAGCTGGAGCTGGTTGGCAGGAACGGTGGCGTCACAAACAAATTCGTAGACGTCGCCGCTGTCGCCGCTGAGATCGCGCCAGGCAATGACGCTGTCGCCGCCTTCGCGGGTCTCGACTCGAAGGTGCAGAGCCTCGTCTAGCAAAAAGGTCTTTTCGTCGCGCTCGCTAGCGAGGGCGTCAATCTCGGCGTCGTCTCCCTCTTCCTCGGCGAGAAGCTCCTCCTCGCCTTCCTCAAAGGCGCGTTGTACAACGAGCTGGTAGTGAAAGTCTTGATTCGTGCGGCGGATGCGAATAGCAGCGTCCTTGAAGATGAGCTCCGAGTAGCCTTTGGGGGAGAGGGGGCGAACAAGGTAAAGCTGGCCCTGGGGCAGCTCGATGAGAGATTCCTGGGCGCTGGAGCCGAAGATCAGCTTTCCAACTGGTAAAGTTAGCAGGCGATGCTTTATAAGGAGGAAAACAAAAGAAGAAAAGACTTGATGGTGTGAAGGGAAGCATGGGTGAGGGGCTAGAGGTGGCGGCGTGAGTGCAAGGAACCTGCAGGCAACAACCCCTCCTGGCATGTGAGGAGGAGCTGCCTGCATGCACACAGTCCAACAAGCGGCCAGATGTGCCCCATGTCCCATCGAGATGAACGGGGAAAAAAAATTAAATCAAAGGCAAGCGATTCGCAGAGTATCGATGGTGGACGTACCATTTCGCAGGACAAACATGGTGTCCGCAAAGGTGGGTTGAAGCCTTTGTTTGTTGTTTATCTGGTTGCTAGGCGCAGTGGAGGGTGAAGAGGAGGCGAGCCGCTGTGCCGACACGAGGATTTCAGATAAAAAGAATGTATCGATGGTATCGAGCAAAAAGGCGTCGAAAGACTTTTTTGCCTTGCCGCGGCGATGCGAAGATGCCTGGTGCAAGTATGAAGGAGAAGCGACAGGAAAAATAAAACAAGCTTGTTGCTGTGAGGGGCGGCCCCGTCAACCGTTGGGAAGTTAGTTAGTGGTGTCAGAACTTGAGTCCAGCGGTACCTCTTTGACCTGGTAGCGGGGCAAAGGTATGGCCGACCAGCGCAAGATGCCCAAACAGAGGAAGAAATGCAGGAAAATTAGGTGACGTAATGAGTGACTGGAACAACGTCTTTATGGGTAGGTAGTGTTGGTAGCGGCTTTTGTGGCTTGTACAAGGAAATTCTGCAAATGGTGGTGGTGCAGCTGAATAAACTTGTTTACACAACTTTTGCTTACCAGTACAAGATGACAATCTATTTGCCACTCAGGCTATAACGGCGTTTGTGGAGCACTCTCTATCTACTTTAAGTTGTTATATACCTATGATAAGGCTGGCTTGTGACTGCCAATAAACTAAACCCTCCCAGTCATCAACACAGCCCTTGAATCAGCCTTGTGAACCCTTGATACTTCAATTACTGACGAATCAAACACGTACCGTCTCTTTGTCCTGCTGCCTAGCCATGTAGCTGCCTTTTCATGAACCTATTAGCGTGTCGGCGCGTTGCTGCTTGTTGTCGTGCCTTCTTTATTAGCGTAACAAACTTTCAAAATTACAACCAGTGACGTAACTACCTATGAATATAAGGCCTGATAAATCCACCAACAATTGATGGTGCCACCTTTTGCTTTTGCGCGACAGTAACTCCATATGCTCCAAGTGTGAGCAATCTCCTTGTCACCACGAAAGAACGCTGAAATATCGTAACGCGCTGCCGAGGTGTCTTCTGTCGCTATCAATTGTCGCCCAAGTAGTAAAGTGTCGTAGTTGGCTGTTGGTGTAAGCTACGGATCCAGTAGGACAACTCGCCATCTCAGCCTATCTTAAAGTATACCAGTCTTAGAACGGCAACATCTCTAATCACTCTACTATAAAATATCAGTCTCTCTCATAACATGGTTTTGCTTGTTGTTGCGTGCCTCATTCCTGCCCATGAACTAGATACGAGAAAGTAAAGCCAGGCGCTTAAACGCACATGTTGGTCAATGACTTTATCTAGTAGTAGAAAAAAATACTGCAACTTTTATGACTCGATTCGCAAAGCACAAGCCAGGTCTACTCGCGTCAAATAAGCAAGCTTGTCTATATACCCCCACGAGCCTGTGCGCCGCTGCGGGCAAAACTGTCTAGTCCTCTCATTCCACCATATAATCAAATATTCATAGCGCCCCAGCCATGGTCTCTGTTTATATCTTCTCACCTGGATGAAGTGGCATCATAAAGCACGAATTTCGACTGAACCGAGTCGTCGCTCCCTGGGCACATGCCACCCCCAACTTATATCATCTCGAGCGCACAAGTACGGCCCTTTTTCATGAACACGCCATGGAGGACCACAGCCTCCTACGCCTCATTTGCTCAGTTTCTGAAAATTTCTTTCGATGCAAGCTGAAGAGAGGGCTGAGATTCTGGGCTTACCAGAGCTATCATCTCTTTCTGTGTCGCTACCATCGCCCTCACGGCTTTGCTTGCAGTTTTAGTCGCCTCGGCGCCCAGTTTGTCTGTTTCTGTCTTCGGAAGATCCTCCATTTTTTTCTTTGGAAGATCATCCATGTCTCCGGCAAATCTTTTGCAAAAGTTTCAAAGTTGAAAGAGTCAAAGCCTTCCGGTCTTAAAAAAAAACCAAAACGGAAAAAAAAAAAGACTAGCACGAATTTATCGCGAGATAGGAGGCTTTGCTGAAGGAACCCCGAGATTGGTCGAGAACAACCAGGCTTGTGTTTGAACAGGATACCAGAGAGTCAAAGCAGTTATGACTGTGCAAAAAGGCTTCAACAGAGAGGGTTCAACTGCATCCGACCCTCTTCTTATACTCGCCACACCGCGCAGATCGACCGAACCTCTGCGACATGTCTTCTTCTCCCCCCACGAAACCGGCATCTTCCCCTAGAGGAACAATAACCAATTGCAGCAGGTAGCAGAGCATACCACCGGCGGCCTAGTCCGCCATTCACCAATCTCATCCTCGTTGCCAGCTCACAACTACTCGAAGCGCCGCCTTGCGTATTTCTCCCCCCGCAAGTCTCGACATCTGCAAGCGTGCGTTGTAAAAACTTCCTACGCGCGCCAGCCAGCCAGTCAGCCATTGTGGCCGAGACGCGTGGCTTGGCGGCCAGGCGGCGTTAAAAAGAAAGAAGCTGACTGCCCAATGCCATCAACTCACCAATCACATCATTGCCGAGCCAGGACTCGAACAGGGCTGCTCGAGGCTGTAAGCGGATCCGCAAAGCCGTTGGAAGTTAGTTTCGATTAATTTCCGACTTGCAGGGGTCGCTTTGTAGGAGCATGGATTGGGGAAGCAAACTTGGCACACCAACAAGTTGGTCGAGACTTGCATCTCAGATAATTATATCCTGCGCCGTGCAGGAGTCGAGAACGTCTTCTCGCAAACCCCCCCCCCCCAGAGAGTGACATGTCAACGCTACTAAACGCTGCTCATGCGCGTACGTCTATGATTGGACCCCAGTGATGGTGATGAAGAGTGACGTGTCAACAAGTAGGAGATTCTATTTTGGCAATCTATGAAACAATAAACAGGGCCAATCTGCTGCCTTCTCGGGGGGAATATATCGCCAAGTTGGATTAATAAAGAGTGTCTAAAAAAAAGACGAGAGATGAAAGGTCCGCTATTCGTATACTCCAAGTCCATCTACCCCATCAACCCCGTCTCCCAACTACAACTCATCCATCATCATCAAGTCGTCCAAATCATCTTCCATGCTCTGAAAGAAATCCTGCCGCTGCCGCTGCCGCTGATCCGCCGCCGTCGGCCCGTGGTGGTACGGCGACACGTACGCCCCGCCGCTGCCCGCGTTGCCCGCCACGTCGTCGGCCAACAGCCTCGCCACGTTTTTGCCCATCAGCGCGCTCGTCTCCATGGTCGAGATGAAGCTCTCTATGCCCGACGTGTAGTAGACGCCGTTGCCCACGACCGGGTCCTGAAACGTCACGCGGGGATGTTCCACCGGGTAGGGGTGGAACTTTTGCTGATGATACCACGTCACCTTTTTCGGTTCCGCGCCGCCGCCCGTCCCCTTCTCTTCTTTCTCCTCGTCGTCGTGCTTGTCTTTCCAGTCGCTGTCAAGAAAACTGTCCAACAGCGCCGGTGCCACCTCCTCGGGCGCAAATAGCTTGTACAGGTACTCTCTCTGCTGCGTCGCCGGGTTGACCACGATCCGCAGGGTGCTCAGCGAAAAAAAGCCCGTGTCGCCGACAACATTGTCCGGGTCCGCCACGGCGCCGGCCTTGAGCGTCGTGTAGACGTTGCTCGGGGGCGTGCCCCCGCGCGGCAGCCCAAACATGTCGGTGCGCAGCCTGTACGGCGATGTGAATAGCGACACGTGCAGCTCCTTGTAGGGGATCTCGTCTATTTTGTGCGTGATGATGCCGCGGCCCGCAGAGATGCTGCTGTACTGCCAGGGCGTGGCGATAATGATGTCATCAAAGGCTGTGGGAACGGCCTGGCCGCCGCCGGCGACCGAGAGGGCATACTTTTTCAGCGCGCGCGCGACGCTGTTGGGACCCTCGGGCTTGAAGTTTATGGCCTCGACCGTGGTGTTACGGTAGAGCGTGGCGCCGCTGGCCGCAATCATCTTGTCAAAGATGTGCCAGTTGCCTCCGTGGACGGCCACGGCGCCATCCGTCGCAAACGAGACCATGGTTTCCAGGCCGTGGATGTGCGCCAGGTTGGAGGCATAGTTGACGCGCGTCGCCGGCTGCAGGATGTGGCGGCAAAAGTCCTCGTTGATCTTGTTGTCGGCGAGGAACTGCGCGCCGGTGACGCCGGTGACACGCTCGAGGCTGAGCTCGTAGGCGCGCTGGGTGAGGGAGCGAAAGGGGAAAAACGGCGGGTCGTAGAGCTTGAGAAAGGTGTTGACAACCGTCTTGACGAGGCTGACGGCGCGGTAGGGGCTCATGCCGTAGCGCCACCACAGGCGCGCGGCTTCCCACCACCAGGAGCTGCCGTCGTCGGTCGTCTCAAAGACAATGGTCTCGCCGTCCCAGATGATGGTGCGGTCGCCCCTGCGGGAGGGCATGGGGTCGACGAGCGTCAAGTTGAAGCGCAGGGCGGCGTCGTGCATGATGCGGTTGGCGGTGACGAAGATGGAGGCGCCAAGCTCAACGGGCAGCGCGCCTGATGTCGAGTCGTTGTAGGGGAGCACGGTGAGGGTGCGGCCGCCGACGCGGGGCGTCTTTTCGAAGATGGTGATGTTGATGGGGAGGTGCTCGTCGCGGGCGTATTGACCGAGATGGTAAGCGGCGGATGCGCCGGCCGCTCCGGCTCCTGTGATGAAGGGTGCATGTCAGCGGTGCCATGTTTTCGTGTTTATTGTCTTCGACATGATGACGCATGGGGAAGGCTGTCACTGTCACATGCTAGGCGGCATCGCGATTGAGGGTGTTTAAAGATCCAATGTCGGCAGACAGACATGGACATGATGGAATCATCAGGCGTACCTATAATGGCCACATTTCGCACAGATTCACGGGTGCGGGTTTTGAGTGGCGGCGTCGCATCCAGCGCGGCGACGAGGCCGGCGACAACAACAACGACCCAGTAGGGTAATGCAGGGACCATGGTTGGACAGTCTGGATGCGGAATAATCGGCGAGAGAGAGAAAGGGAAATAAAGAAAGAAGAGAAGAAGAAGAACAAGGACAAGAGCGACGCTTCCTTGAAGCGCCAAGTAGAGAGACTTTGTGGGCTAAGGCCGTTGCATAGCGAGAGGGGTTGGAATAAACAGCTGAGCAGCAATAAAAAGAAGAATAGCAAAAAGAATAATGGTGTTTTGAAAAAGACGGGGAAACGGAAACAAGAGTGCGAGATGCGTGTCTCAATGTATCCACTCTACCTAATAATAGGCTAATAGGCTAATAGGTATTAATACATTACGAATAAATACCTTGAAATTTGTTGCCTGTTTGCCAGTGTATGTATTTATCCCAACAACTCTTAAATAATTTCCTACCTTTGA
Organism: Beauveria scarabaeidicola; assembly: GCA_037289395.1. Lineage (NCBI taxonomy): Eukaryota > Fungi > Ascomycota > Sordariomycetes > Hypocreales > Cordycipitaceae > Beauveria > Beauveria scarabaeidicola. The sequence goes on from JAEIJG010000984.1 coordinate 8,343, forward strand.
TTCTCGCACCAAACCTGGCCAAGCACGACGGGAGTTTTGCCAGATTCCGTCTAGAACTCGCCTCCATCATGCAACGAGGCAGCCCAGCCCAGGCCACTTGACCACTGAAATGGCGCATCTGAGCACCTGCACTGCACTGCAGCGGCGCAAACTTTCGGGCAGCCGTCGGCCCGTCGTTCCATTTAACCAGTCAGTCAGTCAGTCAGTACCCAACCATGTTTGCCTCACCAATGCGTCAAACATGTCCCGCCAGTAAAAAAGAACAATAGCTAAATTCATCACACTCAAGACTCGACGAGTCGACGACCCAACTCCCCCAACAAACAATATTGTCTAAATCGGGCGCGTCACCATAAATACTAACTAGCTCTTCCCCCACCCCCAATCCGGTTCCGTCCGTCCGTCCGCCCGCCCGCCCACAAGCCTCAGCCCAAGCCACCCGCTGCTTTCAGCACCATCAATCACATTTGCACTTTCCAACACCACTACACACTTCCAAAAAACACTCAAGTACTCTTATCCGTACAACTTCGACTTCTATTAAACAGCAGACTCTGATTGTTCTGCACTCCTAAGCTATTCATTATTTGTGCCTTGCGTTTCTCCCTCATTCTTTGCGCTAACAACACACTCAACAACTTGTGCTTGGCTGCCTTTATAAAGGCCGACCTTGGGGGGAATCATGAGCAAAACGAAGACCTACACTACGGGCCTACGGCCAAGGATAATAAAAACACAACTTTGAATACGCCCAGTAAACTCCTTGTTAATTCCCAATTCCCAAAATTTCCCAAAATTTCCAAATCGAATGTATCGACAGGCTGCGGCCGGCTATGCAAGCGAATAGCAATCCCGCGCCCACCTTTTTTTTAAATCAAATTCGTAAACGCTTATCCAAACTCGCAAATTGCTTCATCGCTTCAATGCAAACATGTCTTTCTTTCTCTTCTCTTCGCCTCCTCTTTCACCTTGCTGCTCTTTCATCTCTGCTCACTCCTCTTCGTCTTCGCTGCTGCTGGACGCGCTCTTGGTTCGCCCTCTCGGCGTTCCCGCAGCAGCCACTGAACTTCCAATCGACTGCCGAGCAATTCGGTCCAGCGGAATCATGTCTGGCACCTCATCACGCGGCCGGTCATACATTTGTTCCGCTCCGGATTCATCGTCGGGATCATCTCCCTCCTCATCACCGCTGCTCAGATCCACTCCGTCCGGGTAGTCGTCTGACTGCTCAAGACCTCGGCGACTCGCAAGACCCTCCGAAATCAACGGCATCGATTGAGACTCCAAATCCGAGTCCGAAAAATCATCATAGTCGTATGAATCGTCACTACTAAACGGCGGAAAGAAGATGACGGGTGGCGGCAGCGGCACTGGTGCCAGCCTCTTGATCCGCCCCGATGTGTATTCAATCTCTACACCAGGTGAGCTGCATCGCGACGATAGTCTCGATTGCTGACCTGCCGGCGACGATGTCGACATTACCGCCAATCGAACAATAATGTTGTCGGTTGCTTCAGTCCAGCTGCCCTCATTGTACTTGGCAATGGCGCCTGGGGCATCCTCCTTCGGCCGCTTAGTAGTAACCACCACCATAAAGTGGTCGTCTGGCAACACACCGCCCAATCCACAAGGCTCCAGTGGGTGAACTTCGAGATATTGAGCCTCATTAGACCAGCCAAAGTCCATCTCGGCTTCGCTGATCTCGCCGTCAGATTCCGTGGCGAAACCGGGTGGTTCCTCCTCATCATCTGTTTTCATGGCCATATCTGAGGGATCCAACGGAATCGGGTGGCTGAGCGGCCGAATACCAATGTTCGACCCGGATGGAGATCTGTACAGCGGTCGGTGTGATTCCTGTAAGCTTTGAGGAGCGCCCTGTCCGCTCGACATCATGTACGTGGCTGGTGAGGCATCCCCGGGGTCGCCAGACAAATCAGTGCAGAAAGGCGCGCCGCTGTAATAAATGACAGCACCATCATGGCGGCGCTTCTTTCGATTCCATGACCCAGAACCACTGAGGTTGTATCTCGACTCGCCGAAATTGCTATCCTCGACCGGGCCAAACGACGACAGCGTGTCGTCAAACGAGGTAATGCCGTTTGGAGAGTCCTGCCGGACAAAGAGTGGCTTATAGTGAAAGTTATCCGACGAGGCAGAAACCTGAGGACCAAACTTGGAGTTGTCCTTGCTTGAACTACCAGAGTCACTAATCTTTTGTCGTTTGCGCTTCGACTTCTGCGATTCTTTCAAGTCGCTGCTCAAAGGCTCGCTCTCCTGAGAGCTTTCGGCAGAGTTATCGCGCGTGAGGATGGTACCCTCTGAGCCACCACGCCATCGAATCTTGCGACCGTCTGGCGACAGCTGGAACTTGGTGCTCAGCTCAGAGACGGCAGCCCGAACAAAATCAGGGGTGACGTTAATCATGTGCAGCTGCGCCAAGTTACAGAGCAGGTTCAGGTACACCCAGCCCTCAGCATCAGGTGACACATCTGTAGTTTCCTGGGTGGCATCGGGGAGAAGTTCGGGAGGGACCAAACCCAAATGTCGAATGTACTCCATATTGTCAGCAGGAATTTGAGTACGGTCAGGGTCGAGGTCATTCGGTCGAGTCGGTCGCTGTTCCGGAAGCGATGACTCTTGTGGAGAGCTGTTGTGTCCGCTGCCGTTGCCCGTAGATTCTGTCTGATCTCCGTTCGAGTTCGATATCGAACCATTATCCCGCGATCGGCTCTTTTTACTCGAACTCCCGGGGGGGAGGATTCGTGCCTCACGAGAAGGCTCTGATTTGCCAGTTGTTTGCTGGGGCTGCGCGGAAGCAGATTGTGCGAGCTTCGCAGCTTCCGAGGTGAGTGTAGGGATGGGAGGTGGAGCCAACGAGGCAGCAGAAGGGGTAAGTTGAGAGACAACGTGCAGAGGCAACTGCCGACGAGCTTGACGGCCGTTGATCTTTCCGGTGAAAAGGTGCTCAAGCCGACGAACAACGACCTTTTTCCTATCCTTGTCCGTCATAGCTACATGTTTTGGGTACAAGCCTTCGGGAATGTCTCGAAGATAGCTCTCGACCTTTTGTTCGGATGATCGGATGCCATTGAGTTTGCTGGTGTGACGGCCAATGGATACGCCTGCAGAATTGGCGCCCGTTGACATGGAGGCATAGGCTGAGTCAATTGGGCGCATGTTGGAACCAGATGAAGAAGAGGCATGTTTGGAGCCGGAGCCATAACGCAGCTGGCCAAGTGATGATTTTTTCTGCTGTGATGAGGACTCGGTGGAAGAGGTTTCCAACGTGGCTGCAAATTCGCGAAGAGTCGTCTCGAGTTCGCGCTTCTTGCGTTTGGGCAAGCCGTGGAATTTGATCTCAAAGAGCTGGTCTTTCCGCAACGTATCAGGGCCGCGTTGCTTGTGACGTTTAAGCTCGTCCTTGAGTTTCTGAATCTCGACTGTCAAATCGTCAATGACGCTGCGATAGTCGTCGGCACTGCTGCTTTGCGTTTCTTGCTGTCGTGGTTGAAGGTGGGGAGGAATGGCCAGATTCTTGTAGCCAACTATGTCTTCGGTAGAAGATTCCGAGCTCTTTTGAAAGAATGGAGGGTCGACTAAGGGTTACCGTCAAGTTAGCAGAATATTCAAAATCCAAACAAATTTCTTCCTGCGGTCATTGTGGGGCATACCATCCATTATATTAGAGTCGAATGTTGCGGACGGATTTTGGTTTGAGCTATCAAACCATTTCTTGGGATCGCTTTGGCCCGTCTGATGACTGTTGCCAGACGAGTTTCGTCGCGAAGTGGAAGCGACGCCGCTGGGGTTGGAACGTGCGGAGCCAGGACTAGCGCGGAGCGAGGCATCGCGGGCGAGTCCGTGATTTTGAAGCGTAAGAGAATTGGCGGCCAAAACCCTGCGAGGGTTCGAAGGTGATAGAACGGCGCTGCCAGTGGTAATTTGTGTTTTTTGCATCGTTGAGGATGACATCCGAAAGATGATTTAACAAAGAGGAGAAATCCAAGAGAGTGCGAGCATGAGCATGGTTCGATTTTGCGATGGATTGCGATGGAGACGCTGTACGGAGCGCGCGCGAACCACAGAAAGCAAGCAAGGGTCCAAGAAAAGAAGAAAGTGACGTCGCTGGTCGTCAGTGGCGGAGCTGAGCTCGTTATCGTTAGAGGAATATTTCTGGCTACAGCGATAGAATGCAGGTTAACTGGGCTGGGCTGAATTGTTGTAGCGAAAAAAATGCGGCAAGGGTAGAGTGGGCCAAGGTGGTATTGCGGGCGGACGTGATTGGGCAAGTGATAAAGTGATCGCGATCACTAGCAGTATTGATGAAGGACCGCGAGCAGCACACCTGACTAGGCGTTGCAGGGCAAATATTAACTCACTTGGTAAAGACGGCTCCTGTGTGGTGTAGATGGTTCTGGAAGTAATGAGAAAGATGGCGACCAACAGGCGCGATAGTATGGCCGAGGTCTTTGCTGTTGCCGGGTTGAGGATAAAATGATTTGGTAGATGGTGTGGACTCGACAAGGTCCGTTTTATTCGATGACGGCAGGTGAATGACCACACGGGGGTTCTCGTGTGTCGATATGCGGGAGGAACCGAATAGCACTGTTGTAAGAGCGACGAACAGTCGTGGCCGAGAAAAGCCGAACTAAATGAATGTAAAAGAAAAAAAAAAAACAGCAACAGCTATCCCGAATGATTTGTGGCTGTTGGTAGACAACGAAGTCAAAAGCGGCAAATCAGTGGAGGAGCGTTGGCTTGTTGCTGTCGCAAATGGGGGAGTGCCAGGCGGGCGCTGTGGATGGTGTAGCAGGCTGGCTGAAAGCGGGTGAGGTTTCGGCGTCGGAAGGAATCGTCTGTACGAGTTTCGACGTTGCGTAAAAGGTTGAGAAGTTGGCAGAACTAACGCTTGGTGGTTTGTGTTTGCGGAGGAAGGGTTTGTGAAGCAAGAAAAGAAAAGTAATGAGGAAGCGAGTAGAAGAACGCCTCCGTCAGGGAAGTTGTCGAGAGCCTAGAGGGCAGGCTGGTGTGACCCACTGGTCGGTCGACGACTGAGTCCAGACAATGTGCAATCGAGACCCTTGAGTAGGACTGGGTACATTGGTAGTGCGACTACCTCTGGCGGCGGCGTGTGTCGAGTAATAACCCGTCCGAAATGTATAATTGAAATCACAGAGGCCGCTGGGGCGCTGGCAGACAAGTAAAATGCACAATGTACACGTGCCACACACCCACCCTCTCAGGTGGGTGCTAGATACAGTGGCGGCCACCATACACCCGCGGCCACCTTTTTTCAACGCGTTAACTTCGACACGCGTTAATTCCACTAAAAATAAATTCTTTAGCTTAATATAAAGAAGATTATATTAATAATTATTTATCTTTCTTAGGGAAAAATCCTAATTATCTAGTTAAATATACTACTTAAGAATTCTATATTTTATATACTATAATATAGTAATATATAAATAATATTAGGCTATACTAAAAATATTATTTATTAAATTATAAGCTTAAATAATCTAAAGAAAAGGTAATTTATAATATAATAATATACCTTAATAATCTAAATCTTTTAATATAAAAATTATAAATAATAGTTATAGCTAATATATTAATTAAAAAATATACTTCTAGTTAAAATCTTAAGCCTAACTTTATTAGACTATATTAGGTTAATAATTTTATTAAATATTATAGATTTAATATCTTTTAGGGTAAAATTTAAGATTCTATAAGATAAGATACTAAGAAATAATACTTAATTAAAAAATATTTTATAAAGCTTTAATAAGCTATTATAAAGAAAGATATAGTTACTAATTATATTTAAAATATAAATAAGATAGGTTTTTAAATTAGGGGTGCCTAAGGCACTTATATTATAAGCCTATAAGATAAAAAGTCCTTTTATAAGGGTATATCTTCTAATAGAGAATTAGTAACCTCTATTAAAGTAATTTTAGCTAAAGAGGACTTTATTAAAGTGCCTTTCCTTATAATATAAACTAAGATATATTTAGGCCTATAGTATAAGGTTTAAGAGCTCCTAGATAATACTATAATTATAGTTATAAAATCTAGTTATTTAAATAATAAGGTTAGCTTTAAATAGCTCTAATTCTTTAATTAATATATTAAAAATATAGGCTCTTTAGTATAACGCCTATTATTAATTAATAGCTACTACTTTTACTATATATATAAATTCTTAATATATATAGAAGAGAATAATATCTTAGTATTTAGCCTACCTCCTTATTTAATATATCTACTTTAACTACTTAATATAGTGGTTTTTTCTTTATTAAAATACTACTATTCTTAAGCTATTTTAAAGCTAGTTTATAAAGGCCTTAATATATTAATAAAGCTTAAATTCTTCTATATTATTAATAATATATACTATCTTATAATATAGTAAAAGATAATTTTATTAGCCTTTAAAAAAAATAAGAATTTAGCCTTATTAACTAGATATAATTATAGATAAATTATAAAGGTTATATCTTAGGTCCGACCATATCCCACAGCTATTAGAGCTACAGGCCTATAAGTCAGAAGGCAGTAAGCTAACGAAGAAATAGGGAAAGATCGATATTAGTCTCGCCTTAGCTAAGGCAGCAGCCTAGCTCCCGGCCGTAACCAAACCGCTGATAGTAGGACCCCTAGAGGTGGAAGTAGCGTATAAGCGGCTTACGCTAATAATAGAAGATATTATCCTTAAGGCCGTCCCTATAGCAGGCCCCCCTTAGACTAGGAGGCTAGAGTAATAGAACTAAAAAACTAGCTAGGTAGTCGCTAAGATAAAGAGGACCTAGAGGTAGGTATAGAGGTTAGGAAATAAAGTAGACTAGGAGATTATATATAAAATAAGAAAGGCCTAGTCCTAGGCCTTAGCTAAGGCGTAGAAGGTAGCCTAGAGGATATACCTTAACTTACTAAGTAATATACTAGTATTATAGAAGTAATATAGGTAGGTAAAGAGGTTTATAGTAAGATATATAGCTAATATAATCCTAAAGCTAGCTTACTTAGGCTATAATACTCTAGTATAGTTAAGAGAGGAGAAGGTAGAGGTCTTAGCCTAAAAGTTCTTTCTAGCCCTAGTGACTATTAGTCTTAAGCCTAGGCGTAGTATAGCCCTAACCTATAAGTTAAATACCCCTAGACCCTTATAAGATAAAATAAAAATCCTTATAGAAGTTATAGTAGATAAAATTAAAAATATACTTAGAGGCTACGCGGCCTAGAACGCCTTAGGTCTAGATAAGGTCCTATATAGGCTCTTAAAGGCCCTAGGCCCCCCCCTATATAAGATATTAGTAAAGCTCTTTAATATATTACTATAGTCTAGATACTACCTAGCCTAGTACT
>JAEIJG010000985.1:0-15718 GCA_037289395.1 Beauveria scarabaeidicola
CCAAAAGCCATGGTCAACGTCGTTGGCATCCTCGCGGCCGTCGCCGCGCTGGCCTCTGTCGCCGGCGCCGCCCCCGTCGAGGCCAACACCAACAACGTCACCTGCGCGTCGGGCGTCTATCTGATTGTCGCGCGCGGGACAGGCGAGGCCGTCGGCCAGGGTGAGCCCGGGCAGGTGGCGGACCTGGTGGCCGCGCGAGTGCCCGGGTCGGCCAGCGTGGCCGTCGACTACCCGGCAACGGCCATCAAGCGCCGCAGCAGCGTCGTCAGCCGCGCGCTGTACCCGTTTTCCGTGGCTAGGGGCATCAGCGACACCAAGCAAAAGATTCAAGACTACGTCGCGCAGTGCGGCAACGCCAGCAAGATTGCCCTCGTCGGCTTCAGCCAGGGCGGCAACGTCATGACGGACCTCCTCGCTGGCGGCGTCCTCAAGCCCGCGCCTCTAGACGCCAAGTATTACAAGAACAGTAATACCCCCCCCCTCATGAAACACACACACACGAAAAGATGTAGTCCCTGCTGATACCTGTAAACAATAGTCATTGCCGTCACCGTCTTTGGCGACCCTACCTTTGCCCCCAACCAGAGCTACGACTACGGAACAAACGCCCACGGCAGCAACGGCGGCATCTTTACGCGCGCCCACAACGCCGGCGAGCTGGCCAAGCTCAATGTCCTGGCTGACAAGATTGCCAGCTACTGCGACACCGACGACATTGTCTGCGCCGACGGCACCAGCACCGAGGTGCACAGCGCCGAGGTTGCCGCGCACGCCCAGGAGGCGGCCGACTTTATCGTTGCTCGTGCCCGCTGAGGATGATGGGGGGCCTGTGGCCACAAAAATGGCAGGAAAGGATTGTATATAAAGACTGCGTTGACCACCCCGGTGATTTTGATGTGTATAGATGAACAATGATGTACATGGACCAGAAAGAATGCATATGCATGACTAAATTACCGATTCGAGTAATTCGTTCATGTCCACGGACCAACAAAGAAGGCATATTTCATGACAAACTTATGAATTCGTGTAATTCGTGACCCACGTCGTGCAACACACACACACACACACACACACAAAAGGTAAACAGAATGCCGTGTATTTTTCATCTAAATCTTACAGCTCCAAAACAAATCTATAGTACCGAGATGCAATCTAGCTCAAAACTTGTAGACCTGGTCCTTTTTGTAGCCCAGCTCCTGCAGAGCGCCCGACAGCTCGCCCTGGTCCTGGGGGCTGACCTTGTTGCCCGAAATGGCCTTCATGAGCCCCGGCGGGCCGCAGACGAAAATCTTGATATTCTCGCTCTTGGGCTCCGGGAGCACCGTCTTGAGCAGCTCCTTGCTGATGAAGCCGGTGCTGCCCCGCCACTCCTCGGGCGCCTTGTCGAGCACGTAAAAGGCGCGGAAGCGCTGCGGGTACGTGTTCTCGAGCTCCTCGAGCTCCTTCTTGAGCAAAATGTCCTCCTTGCTGACGTTGCCAAAGACGACGGTGACCTTTGTCTTGTCGTTTGCGTTTTGGAAGATGCCGCGGGCGAGCTGGAACATGGGGGTGATGCCGGTGCCGCCGGCGATGAGGCCAATGTGGTCGTGCTTGTTCTCGGCCCAGGCGTACTTGGGCAGCGGGCCCTTGATGTCGAGCGTCTGGCCGGGCTGCAGGTTGTGAATGTGGGTGCTCATGGGGCCGTCGGGGTACTGCTTGACGAGGAGCTCGACGTAGCCGGGCTCATCTAGTACACAAAACACACACATTAGCAAAGAATTTTTTTCTTCTTGACACGGACGACGACTGCACGCGGGATATAACCGAAAAAAACAAGGGAAAAAAAAAACTCACTCTCATCGTTGATGGGCGTGTAGGGACGGAGGGTCGCCTTTGCGTCGCCCTCGCCCTTGTACTTGGCCAGCACAGCGCTCGCAACGGGAAGACCGGGAATCATGTCCTTTTCGGGGAGCTCGAAACGGAAGCGCTTGGTGTTGTGGTTGACGTCGACAACCTCGGACAGCTTCAGCGATAGGAAGCCCTGGTCGCCGCCGACAAAGGCAGGCTTGGCGGGCTGCTTGGCGAGCCCGGCGCCGGCGCCGGCGCCTTGAGAGGCAGAAGTGCTGTAGTAGTAGTAGCCACCGCCGAGGGCCGCTGCGCCGAGGACATAGACGACGGCGTTGCTACCGCCGCCGCTGGGTGTCGGGGGAGGAGGGGGCGCGGCAGCGGCGGGCTTCGCGGCCTGTTGCGCGGCAGACGGGCCAGTCTCGGTCGCGAAGCGGCGAGCGTGCTGCAATCAGAGGTCAGCGAATACTCGCGAGACATTGGCGGTTTGGGGAGGACGGGCGGTTGATTTTGCTTTGAAATCAGCCCCGGATGGGTGAAAACGCCCTCAGAAAAAAGAAACGAGCGCAAATGCAAAGGTTCAATCTGGGGATAGCAGCACGTACCATTCTCAGCGGCTGAGCCGCACGAAAGGCAGATCGAGCAAACATTTTGGATATGTTTTCCCGAGATTAATGAAAATGTTCAATTGGCCCGAAAAAGGTGTTTGGAGGGAGAACGTTAGAGCTACCGGGAGCTACCGGGGGCATCTTGACGTTACACAAGCCCAAACAAGTCGCTGTGAGCTCTCCACCAAAAACGAATGACGCCATGCACGTGATATGCACCACGAAACCTAGGCGAATCGGGTGCAACTCGGATTTACACGGCGTTGAGCACGGTCAGTATGTACTAAGAAGGTAAAGATGGTTTTTTGTTATATTCAAGTATGAAAAGACTTTATCAATCTTGATCCAACAATTTTCAAGCAAATTATATAATACAGAAGTCGGTGTCTAAACTCGCACCAACATTAGCCAAGATCACGTCTCCAGCGTCTGATTGGCTGGTGGGGAAGCTTGGTCAGCGGTATTAAGGCAAGTCATCCCAAGTTCCCCCACCTGTTGCAGATCTGGCGATGTGCATCTCTCAAAGGCCTGGTGCGACCACCAATTGCCCTCTGTCATCACTGAAATTGGCTTGATTGGCCGGCGCAACGATGACTGCGTCCAATGGCCAGTTCTTCGCGTTGACGTGCAAGTCAGCGTTTACCACCATGTGGCGGCTGATGCCCCGGCCTCGATGATAATCTCCCAACAGAGCCAAACAGCCTCGTTTTTCACAGTTTTACAGTTCTCCATCCACTTTTTGATAATCAGCGTTACCCTGCTCATCCATATCCAACTCTTTGTATTCTCATGTTTCGTGGGACAAGAGAATTGGCGGCATTGTGCGCTGTTTGTCATTTGTCTATTTCTTCACTGGCGAGTTGGCTGTTTGAGGCCGTTGTGCTTCGGACCTTTTTTCTACCCCAAAAAAACCAGCTTGAGGCCGTCTCCCGCCCTGTTTCTTCTTGTCCCATCTATAGCGTTGATCGATACTTGTCAGCCAATATCTTTCGGTTCTTTCCCGCCTGTTCCTGCTCGTCCGGCCCAAACGCCTCCGGAGGGTCCACCCCGTCAATGCGCCAGAGCGCAGCCGGGCCTTCCAGGACCGCATACTCGAGATGGATGCCCTTGTCCGTCGTAAAGGGCTTCATGACGCCGTCTATGCCCTTTTTGATACTCTCGGCGACTTTCTTGTTTCCGTCCCAGTTTCTCGCAATGTGCGCGACTTCGAGCAGCACATACGGCGTAGCGTGCGGCTTGCCTCCCGTGAAGCCATTCTCTCGCTCGAGAGGGAAGAAGAGCGTGTGGACGTAGAAGGCGGGGAGGCCGACGCTCTGGTACCACTCGGTGGCTTTTTTGGCGATGGCGTCTTTGTCTGCCTGGTTGGTGAAGATGCCAGCGCTGTGGTAGATTTTCCACAGAGGCATGATGGCGGTCAAGCAAGGCGAGCAATAGTGACTAGATGTAGAGTAGGTGGGTGGTCCGAGTTGTATAGCTTTGATAGATGCTTGCCTGGTCGAAACAGAAGCGCAGAGTATCACGGGCCTTATATACCTTGGGCGGCTGATGCTTAATCATTGACATGATGCAAGCCTGAGCATGGCACAAGCTAGGAACTGCCCGAAATGAGACACAAGTGTAAAGTTCCAATCTCCCAGGACGCTTATGCCGGAAGGGCGGAGGTAATTGAGGCTGGCTCCACGCCCAACCACATTTCCATCGCAAGAAAGTGGAAAGCAGTGGCTAGCGCGAGCTAAAAATGCCGATCCTGGAGAAGGCGAGAAGCCTGGTGAAACATGTAACAGTGCGGGCATATTTGCGGGCAGATGCGCCAATGAAACTATTACGCGGAAGATGAATCAAAACATGTTTATACATTCTGAGCAATTGCTCAATTATATTGTCACGCTCCGCGGCCGCCTCCGGACTCTGTTGTCTACAGTCCACGATTTGACTAAATAGTTCCTTCTACCATCAGTCCGTTAAAAGGCCGCTATAAGCCCGCATCAACTCGAGTCCCACCTTGCGTCAACTAGCTTTCAATATCAGGATATTCCTTTTCTTCTTCTTCTTTTGAACACATGATCCTTCTTCGGCCATAGATCACGTAAACATGCCCCTCGCCACTTTGTCAATTATGTCTACCCCTCATGATTAGCATGCCGCGCCAAAATCTACACTGTCGAAGTGGCAGGCATGATGCCGGCATCACAAACTCGGATCCATGTTGCCGTCATGGCTGCAGTGCCGAGCCTCGAGGCTTCTGCTCGCGTTATACACTCCGTACATAAATCACCGATTCGACACTATTGCGACGGTCATGGTGCGCAGGTAGCGGGCTCAAACTACTACTTCAAGTCCTTCCATCCTTGACTAAATTCGGTCATTCCGTCCATCAGATTAACACTCCCATCATCAAACAAAATGTCCAGTCTACTACGCTCTGCCGTGTACGTTGCGCCTCAGATCCCGTTTCAGATCCCAGGGCCGGGCGGCAAAACAGGCCTCTGGTCCCCCATCTCCTGCACCCTCATCTACACGGCCCACGAGGCCGTCCTCGTCGACGCGCCCATCACCATCCACCAGACGCGCAACCTCATCACCTGGATCGAACAAATCGCGCCCAAGCGCACGCTCAAGTACATTTACATTACCCACGGCCACGGCGACCACTTCTTCGGCATCCCGGTCCTCCTCGAGCGCTTCCCCGACGCCGTCCCCGTGGCCACGCCCGCCGTCATCCGCCACATGGCGCAGCAAGTCGAGGAGCCAGCCTTTTCCACCACCTGGACGTCGCGTTTCCCCAACGGCCAAATCTACGAGCCGCAGCCCGCCGTCCTCGCGCGCCCGCTCCCCGAGCACAACATGCTTCTGCTCGACGGCGGCGGCCGCCGCCGCCACGAGCTGCGCGCGGTCGAGGTCGGCCACTCCGACACCTACGACTCGACCATCCTGTGGGTGCCGGATCTCAGGCTCGCCGTCTGTGGGGACGTTGTCTACGGACAGGTGCACCAGATGCTGTTCGAGGCGAATACCCGGCAGAAGCGGCAGGAGTGGATCGCGGCGATTGAAAAGGTCGAGGCGCTGCGGCCGGCGTACGTGGTGGCAGGGCACAAGCAGGCCGAGGAGGTGGACGGCGTCTGGCACCTGGCGGCGACCAAGAAGTATATAGAGGATTTTGGGAGAGTGCTGGCAGCCGAGCCCACGGATGCCAAGGAGCTGTTCAAGGAAATGAGCAGGCTGTATCCAGACCGGCTCAACCCGGGGGCGCTGATTCTGAGCTGCACGGGAGCATTTCTCGTTCCGAAAGAGGCGCGGCTTTGAAGGCACACTCGGCAAAAAAGGACTTTGTTGGGGGCAAAAGTGTTGGTAGCTCAGTCTACGCACATCTACTTGGAAATGGCCGAATGCCTCCCCAAAATCACACGAGCTACTGGATGCCACTTGCATTTACGCGAGCTCGAGCAAAATGAACGCTGCAAGTAAAAGCAATGATAGTTTTTTGGTATCCAACCTCGAATGTACTTTATTCAATGCAGTCCTACACTGTATCTGGCTAGACAGGTAGTACAGCCATGGACCACTGCACTGCTTCCCCATCGGCTTGCACCTCTGGCAGGCGTCTCCAACCTCATTAGCCGTAGACAGTGTTCATCCGAAAATAAATATACTTGGGAATCACTGACTGGCTCGCAAAGACCCACGTCTACTGCTGCAGGCTTCCAACTGAGGATATGGCGTCATGTCGACAGTCCTACTGGCCTCAGTGTTTCGGACCTGGTGAGGGTCGCGTCACTCGTGTAGCTCCAATTCTTCGTGCTTGCATATGCTAGGCGCCGGAATCGTGCAGGGGGGCGCGGCAAGTCAAAACCTTGTTGAATCGGTCGGATTGGAGATATCATGTTGGTTATCGACGTTTGTCATGCTCGGTAACTATGTTACATCATCGATGCTGGGAGCGAATGTTTTCTTCCTCCTTGGATGTGGCAACAGCCTTGGAGTCTCGTGCTGCCTGGCGCGAGGATTGGCTGCCTTCTTTCGGGACTTCAGCCTCGCTTTCCTTGGGTAACGTGGGCGTATCCTGCGATTGGTTGATTGTGGGAGTGCTAGTCTGGCTGCCACCGCGTTGACCATGATAGTGCACTACTTGTGGCGGGGCTTGTCCAGCTTGAATGCCCAGCTGTTCCGTTGGGTAAGGGTTAAGATCTTTGCTCGAAGTAGAGAACATGGAAACCACAGGCTGGTGGTAACCATTTGTGTTGCTGCTGCTGCCAAGGCCTATGAGCTGGCTCTGAGTAAAGTGATCGGCCTGTGTCGGGGTGCTGACATCGTTTCCGGAGCCCATGGTATCGTTGAGGTTGCCCGTCAGGCTATTCATTCCTCCTTCGATATCACGCAAGAGTCGCACATATTCTTCGGGCACCAGGCCGCTCTCCTGCGTCTTGGGATCTTCAGCCACCAACCAACCTTGACCATGTCGGTACGAGACCCAGATAATCTGGCCTTCCACAAGAGGAAGTTCATTTTCGTTTTCGCGCTCAAAATCGAAGAGAGCGACAGCCTTTCCGTGAAATTCCTCATCAGGCGAGGTAATGGTGAATTGGTAATCTCGTGAATAGCGAGATTGATCCGTATCCTGAAAGCCAGAAGATGCGGGGGAGCTTGCGTTCTCCGAGGCAGCATACTCGTCGTGGGAGCGGCCAGTCTGGTCATAGTGATAGGCACGACTGTGTCGCGATTGATCGGGAGGATAAGTGACAAACTCGCCTCCGGGGCCGTTTGCCTCTCCGGCTTGATTGACGTAATATTTTTCGCGGCCATCACCAGCGGTACCAACGTAGTAGCCCCTCTCGGTGTCGTAGTTTGAGGGATTCAGAATCTGGCTGCGATGTGCGCCGGCGGCTGATGTGGTAGACCTGTGCTTGCGGTGGCGAGTGGCGACTACAGGGCTCTGCAGGTCTTCGTCTTCGCTATATGGAGGGCCGCCGTCACCGCAATGAATTGGGGGGATATCGTGGGCGCGTGAGAGTCTGTCGGGGCCCCAAAAGGACGGCGGAAATCGCTGCTCCCAGGCAACAGGAGGATCCGACAGTCTGCGGCTCTCACTTGCGGGAGTAGTCCATCCTGATGGCGGTCCAGATGGTTCTGGAGGTGGACCGTAATGCAGTGGGTTTGTGTATGGGTATGCGAAATCGCGCACGAGGGTGTAAGACAGAGTAGAGGGGAAGAGTGGAAACGCATTCGACTCGGGTCTCGACTTGGATGGGACAGAGCCCGTCGAGTACTGGGAGAGGCGGTTCCTCGAGACGTGCGACATTGGGCGGGAGAGGGTTGAGCGGCGTGCTGAGGGCGTGGTGGCGGAGGTGGTGAGCGGTGGCAGGGCCGAAGGGTTAGCTTTGGAGGCGGCGGGCAACGAGTCGTTGGTTGAGGAACTCGACGGGGTATTAGATGTGACAGGCATGGCCGCAGTCGTTGTCATACCGTCGCGGGTGAAGGCAGGTGAACGGGCGCCTTGACAGGCGGGCCGCGCACCGAGAGGTGTATTTGACGCTGGTGGTTCGCTGGGTGGCTAAGTAGGCCTTTGTACGACGCAGCAGCGGTCGCGACGGTAGCGCTGCCGTGATGGGACCAAGCAGGCGGTGGACGGGCCTTGGGTGAAACAAACAAAGCCCTGCTATAGCGGTGTCGGGAGGGAGAAGCTGATAGATGAGTTGTTGTTGTGCGATCGCCAGGCGCGAGGGACGGGGGGAGGAGAAGGATCTCGCTCTGTGTGCTGGCGGTTGGCGCAACCCAATATTTGGCAGCGGCTGGAGAGGAGGGCGCAGACGCAGGCGTGAGCGTGGGGTAGGCTAAAGCGGGCAGGCCACAGACACACGGCTGCGGGCCGGGTTCGACGAGAAGAAATGTGAGGAGGAGGATGAAAGAGAAATGCTGGAACAGCTCCTGCGAGGACTGTGTAGTTGTTGAGAAGATGCGAGTGGTGGGATAAAAGATTTGATCGTAGGGGAGAAAAAACAGAGGCAGAGGAGGAGATGGTGGAGGGGAAACCTGTTGCCTGTAACTAGGCTGTACCGTAGGTAGGTAGGTAGGCTGTCTGTTGCTCCGGTACCAACCAAGGTAAAGCGCAGGCCCGCATGCCCGCCCCAGCTGGGCAGGTCACTCTTGTGCTAAGCTGGCGCCAAACCAGGCCCGGCCACAGACCACTGCAGAAGCGGGCGGTCAAGGAGGACAAAAAATAGAATCAAAGCACAATGGCTTGTATTGGTTGGTTGGTGCTGGACGCGAGGTGAAGGCGCGGACAAGACTGTTGACTGTTGGCAGATGTGCTGTGTACCTGGATGTCGACTACCTGGTACATTGCTCCCTCTATTTAATATAGGTAGGTAGGTAGGTAGGTACTCAAAAGTCCCAACGGATCTTGACTAATACCTATGGCGTATTTACTGAGGGAGTAGCGCTTGGGCAAATCCAAAACAAATCTACCACTGACGGAAAAGATTAAAATAAAAAGTCACACGTATCCGATCCTGTGCCGCTTGGGCAAACTAGTTCCTTTTGTGCGCACGCACACACCTCGTTTCCATCCCTTGCTACCAAAGTTACCTACCTACCTCCTACCAATCGGCCAAGACTTGCCACTGTTGCGCTGTGATTGCAGCCTAATGCGTCCCCCACCTAGGTAGATGGAGGTAGGAGGCAGGCACTGCTAAACTCGTAGACTTGGGCACACGACCAGCAAAATCGTCTATTTACAACAGCACATGTTTTTCGGGAAAAAAACTAATAATAACATGACCCTTTGTTCATTTCCAAAGTTAGAGACACAGAAAACATGGTGGGGGTCGGGGCCGAACCACGTACTTGCTTGCATAACCCGAGCCCGGCCGCCTTGTAATATATGAACAGAAATAGAACACAGCAACGTCAGCTTTGTACATGCCACTACGACATGCTCGGATGCGTTCGACTGGCAGTCAACACAAGAAAAACCGACCTCACGGGGCTGAAAATGGTTGCCAATTTCCCAATGAACAAATTTCCGCCTAATCCTTCACCATGCATGAAAGCAATCTGCCCCAACGGGCTTCTAATTAACGGGGAAGAGGCAAAATCCAGGGGTTTGTCGCCCACCAGACGAACCTCACACCAACTTCTTTTGGCCCGGGCCGCCGTCACGGCTTATGTATACAACGTATGAGTGCGACTCGGCCTCTTTCACGGGCCCCTGTGATGTGCCCTGTGATGTGCAGTCGACAGCGCCGCCACGGAGCTGGGATGATGAAACCGCCCAACAAGGATGCAAATCCTGATCCCAGCGCCGCCACGTGTAAGGCGCAGTTGACCAGTAATAATCACAAATTCACAATCATGGTGCTGCCAACTCAAGTTGAATCAGTCCTCTGCTTCTTGCGCAACTTAGCTCCGTCGACCCCGTGGCTTCTAACAACTTGCAGAAAGTCCGCCTCGCCATCACCTTTGCGGCCTCTTGATCAGCATGCCAAACTCTAGCGCGAAAATCTTTAACCCATGACCCTCGAAAAAAAAGCAAAACATAACGTCTAAAACCATTGGCAATGGTTTAGTTTTCTACCACCAGGCGGGCGCCTATGTGACGAACACTGCACAGGGAGGGCTGAAATTTAGCACTCGAATTTTAAAATTTTACACCTAAGTCCCCCCTTTTAACTAATCAGAAGCCAGGCCCTCCCCTCTAACCTTAACACTAACAGCACTATAAAAATCTAAGTCAGTGATTACTATAGTCTATTATAAGGCGACCACGCCCTCTAGAAGCCTCACTATAAAAATTCTAATACTAGGGCCCAGATAACGAGAATTCCTTAAGTCCTTATTTCCTTATTTAAAGCGGGGACTAGCCAATTATAAGAGGGGAGCTAGGGTGCCCGTTAGTGGCTATTAGCTAGCAGGGGGGTAGTAGGGGGGTAGTAGGGGGGTAGTAGGGGAGGTGGCCAGGGCTACCCGCAAAAGAGCCAGGGTTAAGATATACCTTTTAAGAAGACGCTGAAAATAAGGAAATAAGGACTGATTTCCTAGATTTCTCGGTCTCTGCTGTCCTTATTCTACAAAATAAGGACAGACCCACTAATAACCTGTACAACAAGACGAGGATCAGTGGCCAGAGCGTACAAATATACCTATCCCCGCTTTAAATAAGGAAATAAGGACTTAAGGAATTCTCGTTATCTAGGCCTAGGTATATTTTACTAGTTCTAAATTTTTTTAAGAGCTAAGTAAATTAAGTAGAAAAAGGCTTTATCTAGAGTGTTATAAGGCTTCTAATCTAGTGTATTTTTTAAAAAAAAAACATAGGGAATTACTACCTCTTTAATGGTATTAAGGGCAGGGCGGGCCTCTGATTAGTCTAAATCTAGCGATCCCCACCTTAAGTGCAAAAGTTCAAACTTTGAGTGCTAAATTTTAGCCCTCCTGCAGTCACTGCGCTGCACACGGCGCAGTCGGTGATTGGATGAGCTGGCTATCCCTTGTGTTTCACATTTTCTGCGTGCGCTAACGGCCATTGTGGCTGTGGGTACTCCGTATCCGAACAGCCTTACAATACCGTGGCTGAACCATGTCCAAATAGCTGATAATCATGAGCAAATTTGCATATGCTCCCTACGTTCATCTACCTTCTTATTCTGTCCTTCTTCCACTGTTCTTTCGATGTTTTGCAGATTCATATTGACACAGCAATGGTAAATGCTAGCTTCTGAATTTCAAGTTTCTAAATTTAGATCATCCTTCACCTGCCGGGCTGCCACACCTGATTGCTCCTGCTAGCCGACATTTAGCCGCCCCACTACAGCTGCCGCACAACAATAGCCTCGTCTTTTTCTTCGCGTTACAAAATCCTCACCGCGGTTCTCCTTTCACCCCCAGAATGTCATCGTCCCATACCACCAGTTGATCTGGTGGCACGACGGTCTCTTCTCGCCTATCATATGACGTAGACTTTGCTAGATCAGGTAAGATGCAGCCATTGATGATTGTACCCCATTCCATGATGATTTCAATTATTGGAGCTGTCTGAAGCTTGCATGTTGATAGACACTTTATACGCAAACAACTTTATACCTGATGGAATTCCTTCTTCTCGCTTTTTCGTTGCACAACAACATTTCAATGAGCATCGCAGCTAACAGGCTATTGCATAGTGTCGTCATCGCGCCTAGGCAGCGACCCGACCCATCCCAACACTTTCCCGCATTACGAAGCGCGACACCACATCAGCATGGCCGCCACAGCCAATGGTACGGCTCCTGCTGTCAATGGCACAGAGAACGGCCCAGGCGATTTCAAGCTCAAGTTCTGCACCGTTTGTGCCAGCAACCAGAACCGGTATGTCGTCACCCTGGCTATGTCAATCTGTGCCTGCTTAAAAGTCTGACCGATACTAGATCCATGGAAGCCCACCTACGACTATCCCAAGCAAACTATCCCGTAATCTCCTTCGGTACGGGCTCGCTTGTGCGCCTTCCCGGGCCGACCATTACCCAACCCAACGTATACCAGTTCAACAAGACGTCATACGATAGCATGTACAAGGAACTCGAGTCCAAGGACTCAAGACTGTACAAGAACAATGGCATTTTGAACATGCTCTCGAGAAATCGCGGAGTGAAGTGGGGACCAGAGCGCTGGCAGGACTGGGCTATTGGCGTTCCACGACTGAAGCACACGACGGACCGTGGCAGTGAGGGTAGCGAAGGTGGCGTCGTCGACATTGTCTTCACGTGCGAGGAGCGCTGCTGGGACGCCGTTGTGGACGACCTTATGAATCGAGGTTCGCCCCTTAACCGACCTGTTCATGTTATCAATGTGGAAATCAAGGATAACCATGAGGAGGCGCACATTGGTGGCCAGGGCATCTTGGACCTCGCCAACTCGCTCAACACCGCTGCCAAGGAGGAGCGTGAAGCCGCGGGAGCGAACGCCTTTGACATGGGCGGTGCCGCGAGTCGTGCCGCGTTCGATGAGCGCGTACCGGATATTATTGCCGCATGGCAGGAGAGATGGCCAAATTTGCCATGCACGTGGACACTGGCGTGGTTCTAGTCATGGCCGGCTATATTGCATGATGCTATTTTGCTTATGGGTAATGATGTAATGATCAACTGTATAAATGAACTCTCAGATGGCTTGATCAATCCGGCGAATTAATAAATACAATCTTGAATTGATGTTCCATTTTTCGTGGCCATGTCAATACAGGATTACCGTGACATTAGGCATGATGCCAAGCTTTTGACTGGCTGCGAGGCATCAAGATCCGGGTGCCATGAAACTGGCAGCCTATGCGGAGCCGCGGCCTCGTATATGCAAGCATCCCAATGAACCAACCCCGATTCATTGGCGCTAAGATCGGAAAGTTTGGGCGGAAAACTGGGAAAAGGAATTTGGCCGACACGAGCACGTATCTGAAAAGGGGCTTTATGATATCAGTAATAAATGATACAGACGGGGTTTTGCTTGGCAGCGGAACCGGGCGGTTGGTGGTTGCCACTTGTGGAAGTTGTGGTTGGTACAATGGTGGGTAGAGGAAGAGGTTACGTTTTTGGTCGTCAACCATGCCTCGGTTTGCGCCCCCCCTGCATATACCCAGTAAGAGAAGGGAACTGCAAGGCAGGGCAAGTTCGAGACATGTTTCGCAACCCATGAGTTCATCATCAAGGGCTGCTCGATTCCAAACTTGCAAAGCATCGGTCTTTTGCCAGGATGTGCGCACCGGGTATCGTCGACGATAGGGGGCTATATGTGCTACATGCGGCGTACTGGGGCAGTCTTGGCAACGTTTTGGGGATATAGGGCATCCGCAAGTTGTACTGGTATGGTATTGTCGTTGGCGATTATTAATTACCTGGAACTATTACCTGAAATGCTGCCAAGGATACGAGGGCCGCGCCCAAGGTCGTCCCATGTCTTGCATAAGGTTCTATAGGCAGGGAAGAAAGGTATAGGGCAGCAAGCTGCGAGGATGCTGGCGAAGAGGAACAGCCTAGGTGCTTGGGTACGCGGGCATGCAGGCAGACGAATAGCAAAACGCACAAACAGTTTAGCAATCGAAGAGAAACGTGTAGATTCGTTCTCCGATTAGGTCATGCTAAAGTGCAGACGGGCAATCACTTGATAATGCCGGTACGCTGGTGTGAGTAGCAATAGGCGATCGCAACATCCCTTTTTCTTCTTGGTCTTTTCTGGAATAGGATCAATAAATTTAAATATTGATCAATAATGGGATATTTCTATTTGCGAAAGCGGGATACAAGTCGAAACGACACAAAAAAGGGCGCAGCTCGAGGAGGCGCGCAAGATGCGGCTGTCAATATTGTGCCGATCAATATTGTGCCGATCATCGTTTTAGCTTGGCGTCTACACTGTATAAACATTCGGGCCAAATTCCATGCCTTGCAAGAGCACAGAGGGGCGCGCAGTCCATACAAGTCCATGACTGGAGAAGGACAAAGACGCTGTCAGAGCGCACCCAATTGGCTGGGGTTATGAGAAGCTTTACTAATTAAATCAGATGGTATCAATGCCGGCAGTTGGAGAAACTACGACTTGCCATGGTGAGGGAGACGGATGGATGGGTGACTTGGCCAAGAGATGCGAGCGATGAAGAGAGCAGTGGAGCGTCCACACCTCCCTTCTCCCCTTGAACCGAACCATTGGCTGTTGGCTGCTTGCTGCATTTCACAGATTTCAGAGAAGGGATCGCTGACCGTGACGGGAAAGAAAAGGAACAAAGCCCAGACCCGCTGCGCAGGGCGCATCTTGGAGGGGGAGAAGCCGCTAGTTTATTAGCGTGGGCTGGGTGGCAAATCAGGGCGACACAATGCAGGACTCGAAGAAGAGGTGCAAGGGGTAGGCAGTAATAATAATAAAAGGGAGCAGGTTTTACCAGTAGAGTAAGTAGCCAAGATACTCTTCCCTTTTTGGAGATTTTTAGAATGCTAGCATCCGTACGGAGTAGTCGTGGCTGACTTGTACTGGTAAAGGCCTGTGCCGGCTGCTGTATGTACTACGTAATTAGTGATGGGTTCGGGTTGCAGCTGGACAAGGGTGCAAAAAAAGCTTGCGACCAATCGTCGGGAACCATCTTTCCTGGACAGTAACTGTTACTGGGAATCAACATGTCGCAAGTGACAGCCAGGGCCAAAACTTTCCCATCTGGCAACAACTCGGCAGTCGCGCCATCTAACTCTTGATCATGCCATTCCCACCACACCCCCCACAGCTCGTTTATTATTTAACTGTTGTTGCCGTTTCGTTGGTTAATTAGTAAACTACTGTAGTTGCAGCGGCTCCAAGTAGCCTAGTTACTTTCAGAATGTTCAGCTTTGTTACTTCCCGTTGCCCTTTTCCACACACCACACCCTCTCCAAATAACAACATGCACTAGTGACGGCTATTTTCATCTAAAAAAAAATCTCCCTAAAAATCTCCTCCCCCAGCCTGGTTTTCCCTATTCAGTGGTGGGTGCCAGAAATTGCCAGCAGAACACACATATTACGCCCAGTAACTCATTTCCCACGTCTTTGTTTCTTCATTTATTTCGTCTTCTTTTCTTTTATATTTGCTTGATATTCTCGGTTTTTTCGGAAAGGGCCTTTTTGACGAATCCACATATAACCCCTTGCCGCGACCAGTTTCAAACCCACCCGGGACAACGCGTGTACATGGTGTTTGTCGCAGAGGAAGCCCTTGCCTTTGTTGAATACAGTAGGACTACTTACTTACTGCAGGAGACTGGAAAACGCAAACGAAATCGTTTTACATGCAGGGTCAGCGCTAGACGACGCACTTACTGTTCATCTGCCCGGCTCTCGCATTATCTCGAGCCGTTTTGTTGTCCTTGAGCGCGCGTGACAGAAACATCTGACGGTTCAAGTTTTGGCGACATACAACAGCGGGGATCAAGGCCTGTTTCTAGCACAATCATTTGTTAGATTGCGCGAAACAGCTCTGCTGCCTGCTGCGACATCTTCTATCGATTCCCGTACTACTGCTCGCCATTATTATATATCGACAAAGTCTGCGGCACATTCACATTGAACCCAGGCACAACCTACGCGGGCAACGCAGCAACGCAGCAACGCAGCAACGCAGGCAACGAGGGAGCATTCATCAGCGCGGAACAACAGATAGTGGTCATTCTCGGCGAATTTGAGAAACTAAACCCGACCAAACTGCAACGTCGATTGAAAGACAAGGGGCAGCTCTCACCACAGAGTCTCAGTGTGGGAATCAGTTGACCCGCTGGACACAGCAGCTAAACGCCCCCC
>JAEIJG010000986.1:0-15710 GCA_037289395.1 Beauveria scarabaeidicola
TTCCCCCCCCCCCAGCCCCCGCCCCAAACTGCCGGGCCGCCCCCCCCCCCCCCCCCTTCTTAGACTTGCATGGCTAATACTGTAATGTGAGACGGTAACCGTATTCTTCACGCGATTCTGATAGCTCGCTTGCATATGCGTGGGAAATGAAGCCATGTGTCCATGCAGGTTGCGGCTTGCTGAGCCAGTCATCTTCATCCAGGCTTGCCGGGGTGCCTATAAGGGTCGTGGATGTGAGAGAAGTGAGGGAATTGCGAGAAAACAAAAACACTCAAGTAAGGAGAAACACTAGGAAAAATAAGAAGAAAAAAATACCTCGAGAGAAAACTAGAAGCTAGAGCCGTCGTCTTTTCTTTCAGCCACTTGGCAAGGCAACGCCGCTCCGAGATTGGCCACCCGTGATTTTCGCCTCGAGCTAGATAAACCGCTGCAGAGCGACGATATCGGCAAAGCCTCCGATACGACAATCTCTGCTTGTGGCGACAAAATACTATTCGTCCTTTATTCTTTTGCCCCCTCGACCCGTACGGAAATGTGGTCCAGTTACGGCTGCAAGAGAGGCTTGCCATGTGTCGACCACAAGGCATACTGCGCCTAATCCTCCATCATGTCGGAGAGTGCTCGGTGCTATGCGCATGCCACAATGGCAAGGCAAGTACGGGTCAGAAATTAAACTCAGTAACAAAAGGCGTCCCCAAAAGGCGTCCCCAAAAATTTTGTTCCAGTCTTACTAGCAAAGAATCCATGTGGCTCGCGTGTAATTTGCTCTGCCATCTTGACATTCACGACTGGTAGCTCACACAATTCGATCAGAAAAGATAAAAGCAGACAAGATGCAAGTATAAATACTATAAAATTAGACTTGAAGTGTTGCTGTAGTACATTGTCCCGTCACTGCCGCACCAGCCTCTGTACCACACCATGAGCTGGAGCACCAAGGCCGTATTCTTCTTCGGCGCGGACAAGCCCCAGACTCTTCTTCTTCTCATAAGCTCGGTCATCATCTGTGCCGTTCCTACAATCAAAACAGAATTAGCCTTTGAGGAAACCTTTGACAGCATGTCTTGGGCTGGCATGAGGCTTCAACCACTTGACAACCAGACCTACTCACTTTGGATGGCCATGCAAGAGCGTTTCTGTCGAGGCATGTAGACTGCTCCTTTCAAGATCCCCGAGTCTAACTCGGTCAGTTTCTTTCAAAAGAGACAATGTGGGCTTTTGGAATACGTAAGCTAGCAAGACATACTCGGGACGACAGCTGCTGAAAGCTTTGGAATCGGACATGGCAACAACACAATATCGCAGCAATTTCCAAACTGATAGACACTGTTGGATTGGATACCACGTGAGACCATGTGTGGAATTGTAAGCAAAAGTGGACGAGTATTTTCCTCTGTTGTTGTGAAGAAAAAAAATCACTCCCGTTTAAATATAAATACTAGCAGACGCATTGTGCGTGCCGACGTGGTGGGAGAGGCCAAGTCGCAGGGATTCGTTGGCCTGGGATGCAAGTTGGCATTTACAGTAAAAAGCAAGGTGCAGCGAGCGACTCTGCGAATTGAGAAAAGTACATTGTATTTCCTTGACGTACCTCTAAGTCTACAAGAAGAAATTTCACATCCAGTCCGCCCGGGGTAGCTCTAGTAGTTAGTAGTTCCCTCGGGGTCTTGTTGTCTCTCCAGGTCGCAGGGATGCCATTCATTCTCACAGCAACAACACCTTTACAGCGAATGTATTTTCTGCCAAACTGTAATGGACTTGTTGAGTGAAGTGTTGTGACAGATCTTGCTACTTTGAGATATATAAAAAATATAAAAAAACGCAAAAAAGGACATGGTGGTTAGACAGCCTTTCTGATGATCGATGTCGTGCCCCCTCCCATGTCCTCGGCAAGCTGCTGCGATTTTACAGCCTCACGCCATTGTTGCAAGTGACATGTCACACAATCAGGACTCATTGACACCTTTTCTATTTCTGGTTATCCCGGCTCTCCTACCCTCGTGGCCCGTTGTTCCCTCCTCAGCGTGGCAGTACTGGGATCCTTGAGATGGTAACTTGTCCAGCTGTGTGTCACTGCACAACTAGACAACTCCAGGCTGCTGCAGGCAGGCTGTGCCGTCATGGCGACAAGGATCTTGGCAGTAATAATTTTTAGTCACTAGTAAGAATTTATTAGTCTCTTCTTTTTTGCACGTCTGGTACCGAGGTTTGACGGCTGCGATGTGCATGCGCCAAATCTACATGCCAAGTTACACGTCTCACCAGTCGATGGAAGCTTCGACTTTGTTCTCAAAGGAGATTTCTTGACACCTATCGTAAAGATACTTTCGCCGCTGCTCGCAAGAGAGTGTAAATGAAATGCTAGTGGAAGCAAGCATGCAGTGTTGAGCTCTAAAAGGGCGGCCAGACTTTTCGGGACTTGGAATTTGAAGTTCTTTATGCACTAGACTAGGTCAGCGAAATGGTGCCCATCTAGCAAGATATTGACATTTCTATATTTAAAATGTAAGGGGGGGGGGCAACATATTTCGACTTGCGGCTTTCTCAAACGCAACTTCTCAATCTGGTAGAGAACAAAGTCGATATCAAGACCAACGCGCTTCTGTCGAATCCTACTCTAACACTTCCATTGCCCAGCAACTTTTAAGCAAAATCGATTATTCTATTACCTCTATTCGATAACTTGATGATCAAAACTAATAATAGCAACCCTTTGTTTCTTAATCAGGGCTCGGGTATGTAATCTATGATGATGGGGAAAAAAAGGCACGCAAACGAGATTGGGGGTATCAATTTCGGATCCAAGCAGGCCAACAAGAGCAAAAAGACGACAAAAACAAGATGACATCCATTTCTTGCGCCATCTCTTGTGTCATCTCTTGTGTCATCTCTTGTGCCATCTCTTGTGCCGCAAGTCAACTCAAACGTAAACAAACACTGCAACTCTCCTCTTTCCGCTCCCTCTCCGCTTCCTTCCCCCTTCCTTGCTGCAATTAATGAAATTGCAATCGGATTATCGAAAACATCATGTTTTGCAAGACGTGCAGCATCACCGCCACGCACGTTGGCAGCAGCTCTGGCCACACCGCCAAGTCCAGCTTGCCCTCCAGCCCAACGTCTACCTTGAAGCAGTACCGGATCAATCCCCGGACCGCCACGCTCGCCACCAGCTCGCACAGCCAGGTAATGGCCGAGAAATAGACCGTCAAATTCAAATTGTACGGCTCCGAGTCGCGATCAAACGCAAAGTATGGGTAAACGTCCTTGTTGGCGCCATAGTGCAGTACCAGCACGCTCCCCAGAAACGTCGCCATCGATGCATTCTCCGCCAGGAACCGAATAAAGACGTTGCGCGTCTGCAGCTTCTGATACGACCCGTACGTTTGCCCGTTAAGGCCCAGCACGCACATGGCTTTATGAAACGTCTGCGTCATCATCAGCGGCGTTAGAATCACCAGGCTCGTCGACGACAGAATCTGCAGTACGATGAACTGTTGTGGCGTGCGCAGTCGAGCGTACAGCGCGCGCACGTATGTCTGATAGGTCAGCATAAAATACCTGCAAATCCTGATTAGCAAAACCATTCAAGTTGCGCTGCGCCTAGAGGGGCACCCACAGCTTAAACACCCAGCTCAGCGGGTAGCTTCCCACTCGCTCGCCCTCTCTGATTCCCAGAGCCCAGCCAGTAAGTGCGTCCAGTAGATGCACAGTAATAATCCAGCCATAGACATACACTACTGTCTCCAAACTGTTGTGCGGCAGCGTCTGCAAATAGAGCTCAGCGTATGCCTCTCCGAGCACATACGCCATCAGTCCAACAAACAAGGCCACACAAAGCCACAGAAATCGTATAAAGCTTGCCGGAAGCCACCTACGCCTCATGGCCACGCCTTGTGGGCGCGTCGACCCATACGAGTGCAGCACGTCGTGCTCCCACAAGTCGCCCGGCACGTTACGCCGACGTCGATCGGGCCGTGACAGCGTATCAGGTTCTCCTGTCCACCAAGATGTGGTAAAGATGCGCTGCGTCTCTGACAGCGAGTGTCGCAGGCCAATGTGCCGCTCATTGGTCATGAGAATCAGAAACGCAATGGCCACGGGCATGGCCATGACGCAAAAGGTCCACGAGATCCACGACGTGTTGTGATTTAACAAGAAGCGAGTTTCTGGTCTCAGGTAGATGGGTACTGGTACTGCCAGAGATATGATGGCAATCAATGACACGGTAACGGGGAACCCTAGAAGTCTTGGCCACCTAGAGCATGTAAGTAATTTTGAGCTACTACAGCGCCAACGCCCCTCTCAGCTTACCAGTTGAGACTGTAGAGGTTAAACACTTTTGTGATCCATACCAAGGCCGTAGCATTGTAGAAGCCATAGTAGATGAATAGGAAGAACCAAAAATTGACCTCGACGTTGGCAGAGCCATAGCCAGGACGCTTGCGGGGCTTTGTCGGATCTTCCCGGTCGCCGTCATCATCTCTTGGCAGGGGGTATTGAGGAAAAGGAATGGCACACCAAATGATGGCCTGTGCATGGCGAGGTTAGAAGACGCACAATGCACACACTACGTCCAGCAACGTACCAAGATGGCCGGCATCAAGACCAATAGCCCGTATCGACTCCACCACCTGTCCACGACCTTCATGACGGCCGACTGCCTGGGCTCGACCCAGAGATCAATGACGCCCTTTTGCCAGAGACGATCCCAGACCGTGGCATTCTCCCGCAGCTCGAGGCGGCCGTCGCGGCGAATACACTCGTCCTCGCTGTCGCTGTCACCGAGGTGGGCGGCGATGAGGGCTCCGTAGCCCACGTGCACGCTGCCGCGTCCCGCCGCGAGGCTGTCCGAGAGCAGGCCGAGCTGGCTGTTACGGCGGACACCAAACTCGGGCCGGGGTGGCACGGCGCGGAAGCGGCCGAGGAGCGGCGACGAGTCGGTAGGCCGGACGCGGGACTCGCTGCCCTGGGTGAACTGGAAGAAGCTGGCCATGTCTGCTGGTGGTGCTGGTGCTGTCGAGGGCGGGCCGTCGGTGTTTGCAGGGGAGAGGGGACAAAAAAAAAAACGCGGCGTACAGCAGAAGAAGCTGCTTCGGCGAGCGTGCTGCCGAGTTCCCTTGCGCTTGGGAGGGCTTCTGGCCGGGCAGCCCAGTGCGGCTGGGAGAGCTCCGCGCGTGACGGCCAGGAGAAGGGCGACGCAAGGTCAAGTCTGGCGACCCTTTTGATCGAGGTTCGAGTTTGCTTACGCAGACATGATGCGAGTGGACTTTGTAAATCGATCGTCTGTGCAGCCCGCGCGACAGAAGTGGCTTTTTTTTCGCTTCCGGGAAGAGGGATGGAGAAGCAAACAGCAAGGCGAGCAGGCCAGGGGGGTTGGAAAAGGGCGGCGGCTTGTGGAGATGGCAGGCAAATTGGCGGTTGCCTTATCCCAGAATGGCCAAAAGGGCAGGCAAGCAGCAAGCCGTAGGCGAGTATATAACCTTTGTTACATGACTAATATTATATCTTAACATATCATTAGTTTGAGATTTTGCAAGTTCTTTTTTTTCCCTGATTTATGGCTATGAAAAGCAAGCCACAGCTTTCCTACTATGACTAATGTAACACTTGAGAAAAGAAATCCTCCTTTATAACTAGTAATAGAAAAAAAATTAGAGTTTATGAATCTACAAAAAGAGGTAATACTATCCGTATATCTAAAAGGTTTACTAGGAGGATCTGAAAATGTATTTTCAGAATTAGCGACATGAACGTGATATTACAAGGGCACTCCATCAAGATGATGATTTAGACAGGACTTGTACTAAGATGTGGAATAGTCTTGTCCGTAGCGCTCTACTTCAAGTAATTATCATTTAGATAGTCCTGCACACAGTAACGGAGCAATGTGAGGAAAGACTCGATACTCAGAGTACACTCGGTACCTATCACGCTACCACGTGCTGAACGGTGCATACATGAAAGACATTGACGGGCATGGGCCCGATTGTCTTCCTGTACGGAGTACGGAGTACGGAAGTAAGCTTGGCTCGACGCCAAGGGAAGACGCCAAAAAAAAAAAAAAAAAAAATCGCTTTGCCTGGAAGCCAGCGGTGACGGCGCTAGTAAGAGCCATCTCAAATTAGACCACCATCTGGGAACAAGGTGGAGGAGGCGCGGGATCGCCCTCAGACGAGGCGGGAGCAAAGGCCGGGGTCGCCACGGGATATGATACTTGTATCCCCTTTCGCGCCGCTCCCCAGTCGCAGATGGCTGCAAGAATTAACATTCTATTCATCACCTCTATCTGCGCCTAGTATAGTAGTGGTGTGTGTTGCTTTATTGGCAACGACGAATAACTGGAGGGCCTTCCATAGGTCTAACAATACGCTATTCTATCAAATTACAGTAATGCCGATCGCCGCGCTGCCGGCACTTGACGTTTCACCAGGCCATCTGACATGCTTATAGGGGCATGACCGTGCGCCTCTTCTTTACAGTTGATGGTGATACCAGTATATACTTTGTAGTTTGACTGGAATTCGAGCCAAGTATGCAAAAGCCTTTATGCTTGACGGGTGGCTGGCGGTTCCCTAGTGCTGCCGTGCTGCCCCACGATATTTAGAGTGGTAAACCCACCTAAGAAGCCGCCTAAGATGCTCTGATTTATAGTTTACCTCTGGTTAGACCCCACACTATAGGTACTTTACGCTAATTATTTTGTAATAACATCATCATCAGGCTTGGCTTCGCGCCAAGTAGTGACAACGCGCCGGGGGGAGATTGAATCGGTACTGACTCGTAATCAAGGGGTTTCGGTTACACGGCAACATTTTTGCATCATGGTATTATCCCCCTGGACATGTAAAGAGCAATGCAGAGCAATGCAGAGCAATGCAGAGCAATGCAATGCACGACCTTGCCGATTCTAGAAGCTGGAATGTAAAATTGTACGCTTATTAATTTGACCCTGTCACTCCTGTTTCATCTTTCTCCTTTTTAATCTTTTGTGCCATAAAAGCCCCAAAAGCCAGGGCGTGGTGGCTCTTAAAAGGCTAATAAAATCCTTTTCTAGGCATATATTGCAGACTGAGAAATATGCTTCTAGGTGATTTCTAAAACCTCCCTCACCCTCAAGACATCTATTCACCTATACGAGTTATTATCTGCCTCCAGAGTATAGCCAAATGAGTCCAATCACTTTTTGGTTTGCCCTTGCGGGACTCGGTCTCGCCGGCGCCGTCAACAACCCGTACAAACTTGTTGAGTCGTACGATCACACCAATTTCTTTGACAAGTTCAACTTTTTTGTCGTAAGTGACAGTCTTGACTCGCGCGGCGGATATGGAAAAGGATTCCACGTTGAGACAATATTATGCAGAGCAACTACGATACCGGCAACTACAACGATGTCGACCCAACATCGGGCTACATCAACTACCGCAGTCGGGAAGATGCCGTGAAACTAGGACTCATTGCGACCCAAGGGTCGGAAATGTTTCTCGGCGTCAATCACAGAGACAAGTTGGATCCAAAAGGCAAAGGCCGCGACAGTGTTCGAATCGAGAGCAAGCAACTCTACAACTATGGCCTGTTCATCTCAGAGTTTACACACATGCCAAAAGTCGGCTGTGGAGTTTGGCCGGCATTGTAAGTCGGCGCAGTAGCCATACTGGCGTTGGATTGTCAAACCCCCGAAACTGACTAATCGTCTTTTTTATCCTTTTAGTTGGACATTCGGTGATCCGTGGCCCGTCAAGGGTGAAATGGACATTTACGAAAATTGGAACCTGGCGCCTTACAACATGATGACCCTTCACACAGGGAATGCAAGCGAAGTCGGGAACTGCACAATCAGTCAGCACAATATGCTGAATCCTGTCATCACTACCAATTGCGATGTTACCTTCCAGGACGCCAAGCAGAGCCTTAACCAGGCGTGCGCCACAGCCGAGGACCGCGGGCAATGGGGCTCCAAGTCTGGCGGTGTCTGTAAGTATAATCAATCCGCTTTGATCAATCCGCTTTGCCCATCACCAGAGGCTAACTGTAAGCGAAAAAAAAAAAGACGCCATGGAGTGGACCGCCGAGTACGTCCGGCTCTGGAGCTGGAGTCGAAGAAATACCCCCGCAGATATCAAGCTCCAGCAGCCGAATCCTGAGCTATGGGGGAAGCCGTTCTTTTACGCCGGCGGCTCGTCGTGCGACATGGACAGCCACTTGAGTGACCAGAAACTCGTGCTCAACATTGACTTTTGCGGTGTTGCCGCGGGAAACCCAACACTTTGGGGCCAACAGTGCCGAAACGCGACGGGATACGAACATTGTGCTGACTATGTTGCAAAGAACCCCGATCATTTCTCTGATGCATTCTGGAAGGTCAAAGCATTCAAGATTTACCAGTCACAATCCAATACCACGCTAAAATCGACCAAGCACAGTTACAGGCACTTGCACAAGCTGCAACACCATCACTAAACTTGGCTACACTCTATTCTCTGGGTTATCTACTCTATTCTCTTAGCTTATATTCTCTTCTCTTGGTTATATACTTGATTCTCTTAGCTATATACTCTATTTTTCTTTTAGTGTTGAAAGCCCAGCTTCCACAACACTAGTCACAAAACTCTTATATACCATCAGGGGAACCAAAGGAGCTGTACATCAATGCATAGTAGTCAATAAATTATATGTATATATATATATATATGTACACGCCTCTTTTCGAATCCTAATCAAAATCTCCCCGCCCCGCCATGCCATGATTTCAAGAAAGCAACCAAAGCTCATCTACTCCCATATTGTATAGTACATTTGTCACGCCTTCTTGGCCGTGTTTCGTAATTCTCATCACCAGACACCATGGGCGCCCAACTTTAATCTTCGGCTTCTTCCTCGTCCATGCCACCAGTCACGTCGTCTGTAAAGGCCACCGTCTTGTGCCCTCCCGGTCTCGCGCCGGCCGGCTCCACGACGTCGCCGTCCCACGGCCGGCACTCCTTGACGTGCTCGCCGCACCGCAAGCACGTAATGCCTTCGCCCTCTTCGCGCTCGAGACGCGTCGCCAGGCACACGAAGCAGTAGACGCAGCCGCAGGGAATCGTCTCGTAGGGGTTCGTCACGTCCGTCTGTGCGGAGCCGACGACGCCGCTCGACGCCGCCGCCGCCGCCATAATCTCGTTTTCCGTAGTCGCCTCGTTCTGGTCCTGGTAGCAAATGGCACACGTCCGCTCCGGCAGGAATCCATACTCGCCCGAGGCGGCGCCGCCCTCCGCGGTGCTCGCGCTACTCGTGTTGACAATCTCCTTGGTCTTGCGCCATGTGCGGCTCAGCCAGCGGCGCCAGCGGTTGATGCCAATGAGTGGCAGCACAAACAGCAGAAACTCGGTAAAGGCGTGCCACACAAGCTGCCGGTTCAGGTACTCAAACGACACCTCGCGGCTGACCTGGCTGGTCGGCGGCGCCAACCGCATGCGCAGCACCCGGTCCAGCAGCGTGCGGTAGCGGCCGTGCAGCAGGAACACGAGAAACGACGCGCACGCCGCCGCCGAGTGCACCGTCGTCAGGCGCGCCGTCCACCGCGACAGCAGCTGCACGCGCGGGCTCGGCTCGTCGTACCCGTCGTCGTGCTCGGCCAGCCAGCCCTCCCACTTGCCCCATGCGTACTTGCCCACGACGCTGACGAGGCCGTAGAGCGACTTTTGCGCCCGCGACGGCGGCACCAGCACGGGGCCCGCGCGCCGGGCGTCGGTGTACCTGAGGTTCTGCAGCGCCGCGCCGTACGTCGCGTCGTGGTCCCAGATAGTCAGCTTGAAGAGCGCGGCTCGCAGCGCGAGCACAATCTCGTCGGTCCAGTCGTCCTGCAGGTGCCCGCCCGCAAAGTACTTGAGCGCCTCGGTCACCTGCGCCTTGAGCAGGCCCACGAGCTCGTCGTCGAGGAGCTCCGCGTCGACCTGCGCCACGCGAAACGCCGGCCGCGTGCCCTCGCGCGACGACACGGCGTCCCAGGCCGGCGCGAGGCCGCTGAAAGGAAACGGCAGCCGCTGCAGCTGGGCGCTGGTGCGGGATGCCTCGCGCTGGGCCGCGATGCGGGCCGCGGCCTGCACCTCGCGGGCCTGTCGGCGGGCGGCGACCCGTTGCTGGGCTTGCACGAAGCTCGATTCGCTCATCGGTGCGGCATTAGATCTTTTGTGTGTGTCGGTTCTCGGTAAAAGTCGGAATGCGTCGAATGCAGAAATGCGTGGCTCATAAATAACAGGATGACGAAGAAGAAGAAGAAGTAGCGAGCGTCGACGCACATGAAGTTTCTCTGAAGTCTTGCGGCCCCGCGGCCTGCCGTTTTTAGCGCCTATGCTGGGGCGGCATCAGCGAGCCGAGGCTAAAAACTCTCGGTACGCATTCGGCGCTGCACACAGGCTACCTACTCCTATCACCAGCTCATACATGAGATAATTATTACGCTACGGCCTGAAATAGTAATCATCCTCTTTTAGCTTTCCGGGCATGCAGCTCCAAATAACTGCTACCGACCGTGACAGGCGACTCGGCCTACGGGCTTTGGTGGGTGCAATCGGTTCTGTCGATGCTATAAGCCCTATCTGTCGTATCTGTCGTATCCAATGAGATGCTCATATAATACACGGTCATTTTCAGTTCACAATCCAAAATTACTGTCAATCAAGAGCAGTTTATTGCGATGCATGGTTCGCGCACAGCTCCTCCCGTCCCAAACCTGGTAGCTTCATTAACTAGCGACCCACTGCCATCGCATCATCTAAACCATTTAGTCTTGCACCAACAAACGGTATCTCATCCGTGAGGCACTGCTGGTCCTTGTCTTGTCTCGCTGCTGTCGCAAATGGTTCCAAGATGTGCTTCTGAAAGCTCCAACTCTCCGGAGGACCAGGGGTCTCTGCATGGTGCAGCGGGCCAGCAGCATGTGCTGACTTTCAGCGCCTCCCCTGACGAGCCTTCCACGACGGCCATCGTCCTGCCCAAGAGACAAAAGAGATTCGCAGCCAAGGTCAAAACTGGCTGCATGACGTGCCGGTGAGATATGCATCCGCTTGGCCGTTCGACAATACATGGAGACTAATTTGAAATGATGTTGACAGACGTCGACGGATAAAGTGTGATGAAGTCAAGCCATCATGTAAAAAGTGTGCGTCCGCCTTGGATGCCAATTTTCTTGGCCTAGTCCTCATCATTTACGGCTTTCTAAAATATTTTTTTTGTAGGCACCTCTACTGGACGAGACTGCGAGTACCCTCCCACCGTCTTTCGCTTTGCCGAAAACTCCATTCAAGCAGTACCCGCGCAGCACAAGCCTTTCAATATCCATCCCAAATCACTCCTAGCTCCGCAGGGCATCAGAGTCGGCCGCCAGGAAGCACACGTCTTCGATCTTTTCCGCCTACGCACAGTCCATCAAGTTGGCGGCAGCTTCAACCAAGCATTCTGGGCCGGTGACGTGCTGCGTGCTGCGCGTGTCTATCCTGCTGTCTGGCATGCGTGCCTCTCTTTCGCCGCCCTTGACCATCGAGCAAAGAAGCCTACAGCTTCCGAAGCCGATAAGAAGTCTCTGTACGCCTTTGCGCTGCTGCAACATAACGCTTCGATCAGGCACATGGTCATGATTGCGCAGCGAGCGTCCCCGACTTACGCCGACCAGGAGACGTTCATGCTCGTGAGCATGCTCTACACGGGCCTGTGCTGCCTGCAGGGAGATGTGGCACAGGCTGCCGAACACGCTCGCACTAGCATACTACTATTCTATCAATGGCGGTTCTGGGAGCATCAGCACCAAGGACGCCTGGATCACGTACTATCGCCCAGGGCCCTAATCTCTCTCATCTCCCTCTACGAATCCCAAATCTTCGGCCGTACAAGAAATGTGCCGAAACCAAACTGGTATCTGCAAGGGAAACCACCAGCTGAGCCAGCAAAAGCGTACCAGTCCATGAGCGATGCGTTTACCGACATCCAACCCATGTTGACAGCCATTTTCCAGGCCTTTCCCATGGTCACTCTGCCTGGGGACATTGCCAGGGTAGTAGGGTATGATGACACGATTCAAGAGTACAAGAGCCGATTTGCCGTTTGGAGATCAAAATTCAAGGCGCTCTTGGATACGCAGCACGGGGGTGGTTCGAACAAGCACGGGGCAACACAGCTTCAACTTATGGAAGTGGCTGTATATGTATGCTTGCATCTGGACCGCGCCCTCGGCGAGGAATCTTTTGACCACTTTACAGAGTCATTCATCAGAATCAATCATCTTTCGCGGCAGCTCATCGATCTCGAAAAGGAGACCGAGGCAAGGCAAGGTATCGACGGTCAGGGGTTTTCGTATTCTGTTTCCGTCGCCGAGCTACTGTTTGGCGTGGGCCGTACGTGCCGCGATCGTTTGATTCGACGGGAATCAGTTGCACTACTGCGACAGTGGCCAAGAAGGGATGGTATCTGGCGACCGATCGTAGTAGCAGCCATGTGCGCTGCCGTCATTGAGCTAGAGGAAGGGACATGGTACGATGTTCGATCGATCGCGCCGGATGTATGCAGCTGTGTATATGAGAAATTCATTTGCAACAACCACCGAGTCGGTCGTCTTGAGTTGAAAATGTCTCCACCAGGACAGGCGTCTGTTCACTTTCGATCCGTGAGCGACGTACGACACCAGCGCGAGGGGCTTACCAAGGCGGTTTCGATAGGTTAGTCGAGGCAGTTCGCGAGAGCAAAATTGTTGGAAAATGAGGGAAACTTTAGAGACGCTTCTTTCATTCCCTTGGTGTATTTATATGCAGCAGCAGCTCATGTAAAATGGGCATATTGTGATACTAACGGTAACCAAACGAGGCTGTCGAGGCGGCGCCGTTTGCACCCCACCAATGGACGGACCATGCGCCGCCGGCCCGTCAGTCGGAGCTGCCAGCTGGCAGTCCGAGGCAGGGTGGCAGAACTCGATGATGGGGGTCATGTGCCATTTGCGGCGTTTTGGTCAGGCTCCCACCCATGACCTGGTGATGCATTTTGTTACACCTTGATCGCAATCGAAATTGTCCTATCTTCTAGTTATTCATGGCATTTCGCTCAAGACGGATAATGCGACCCCGCCGCATGGCACCAACGGACGTCGATACCGGTTGGCCGCCTGCCCCGCCAACTGGCAACTGCAAACCGGCCTCGATTAGCGCGCCCCCCCCCCCCCTCCACTGCGCAGGCACCAGGATGTCACCGCCACCAATAATGATAATAAGTTCCCACAGCCATCAACAATCGCGACGTTGCCCTCCTCTCTGCTGCCTTGCCTTTTTACTCTATTGGCGTCGCCTTTTTCTCATATCCCTAACGTCAATCAGCCCCTGGTCGCCAACTCATACCGTGACTCATCCATTCTACGAGTTCCTCCTTCTGCCTGGACTTGGCTCGAGCATTTATAATTTAAGCCACAGTCCGCCGCCGTTGACACCAACTACGCGCCGGGCTCTGCAGCTCGAAATTCTGTCCCCCGTGAGCGGCGTCAACCACCTCCCATAAGCGGGCGCGTGACTTCGCGTCATAAGCAGGGTAGTCACTGTACGCGACCCTTCCTTTTGTTTTTCCTTCTTTCCTTGTGTACCTGGCAACTCTCGAAGAAACAAGGGAAGCATAAACGGAAGTTACTTCGCCACCCTCGCTCCAGTTCTTGGTTTCGCCTCACTCTTTTGGTTTCGCTTCATCAGTCGCACGCTTCTCGCTCATCTGTTTCGCCAGACCTTTGACTTGCAAAACTTCCTCTTTGGCGCGACGCCATGTCCTCGCGCAGACGACAAATTCCCGTCGAGGACTCGTGGCGCATGGTCGACGGCGAAAACGACAGTATCGAGACGACTCTCTTGCCCGGAGCGACCCCCGAGTACGACGGCGACATTCTCTCCCCGCTGTCCAGTGAGCAACCTTCATCGGGCTTTCCCTCGCAGCAGCAGCAGCAGCAGCCGAGCTCACAGAGCCAGCCGAATTCCAGCTTTGGCTCGCAGGATAGCATCCGCGACTTTGCCAAACATCAGGCCGACGACAACGTCATTCTGCGCGAGCCGTTTCGTCCTAGCATACCGCCGTCTGTGGTCAGCAGCACCAGCCATAACTCGCTCTCGGCGCACACTCACCGCACGCCGGATCCAGAATTCAGGATGCCGTCAGTCGACTTTAACAGTAGTCGCAAAAGCTCCGGCCAGAGCTCCCGGACGCTTCGCCAGGCCATGATGAGTAGCAGTCCCCGCGACAGCGAACCGACTGCCGTGCGACGACGGGT
Organism: Beauveria scarabaeidicola; assembly: GCA_037289395.1. NCBI lineage: Eukaryota > Fungi > Ascomycota > Sordariomycetes > Hypocreales > Cordycipitaceae > Beauveria > Beauveria scarabaeidicola. Next base: position 14,270 of record JAEIJG010000986.1, read on the forward strand.
ATACACGTCACAGTTAAGTCCCGTGAAGCGCCGGAGTACGCGACAAAGAGCGGACCATGACGAGTATGGGACGCATCATCGAGACCGAGACAGCGATGCGCCTTCAATCCCATCCATCTCGAGTGGCATAGCGCGGTGGGCGGTCGCCGTCATCGGTCTCGCCTTTCAATACGCCAAGCGACCCCTTGCGCTCCTTCTCGCCGTCTACCTCTTCTGCGGCGCCATCATCATGACGCAAAACATGCTACAACGGTCCATATACGTCTCGCTGTCGCCTGTCTGCCGCATACCTGGTGCCTCGCTCATGAACCTGCCGTTTTGCGCCGACACCGTCGGTCGTGACGCACCAGACATGCTGACGAGACCCGTCGAGTTTGACGACTTGATGGGCGTACAGGCCAAATTTGAGGATGTTTTAGAGAAGAGCGTCGACGGGGCGTCACTGCCGCTGGAGATGAAGCGTTCTGAAGCGAGCCTGCGCGACCTGCGCACGCTCGTCAAGCACAGCGACATCCAGGCGCGCGACGAGCTTCTTTTTGAGCTTGACGGTTTCGTCGACACGGCGCGGCAGAGCGCCGCCGACCTGCAGCGCTTCAACACGCATGTCGGCTCGGCCGTCGACGCCGTCATCACCATCAACCGCTGGACCGCGCGCTACATTGACTCGCTCGCGCCCCTCTCCGACGATAACGGCGCCTCCTCCTCCTCGCTATCCCTCATCACCTGGTCCGGCTGGCTCTTTACTCCGTTTCAGCCCGCCGAGCAGGTCTTTAGCGAACGCATCCTCCGCGACAAGTACATTGAGCACACGACGCTTGTCTCGGAGCGCATCGCCGCCCTCATCCTCGAGGCCCAGGCCGTCCTGCGTCTCCTCACCAAAGCCGAGGACCACCTCTCCCTCATCTACGACGTCTCGTCGCGCTCCGCCGCCACGCTCTCCTCGCGCCGCGACGAGATCCTCTGGAACGTGTGGACGCTCGTCGGTGGCAACGCCCGCCGCCTCAGCCACCTGACGCGGCAGCTCGCGCTCCTCAAAAAGGTCGACGCGCAGCGCGACTCCGCCGTCATCCAGGTCAGCGCCCTCGTCCTCGAGCTCGAGGCCATCCAGGCCGGCCTCGGCGACCTGCGCGACCGTGTCGCAGAGCCAGGCGTCCTCCGCGACGCCGCCAGTCCCGCTGCCGCGAGCCTCCCCCTCACAATCCACATTGAGACAATTGATCGCGGCGTCGAGCGCCTCGAGGCCGCGCGAAGACGGATCCGCGCGGCCGAGGACGATCGTGTGCGCGAGGCGCTGGCCAGGAGTGGGCTGCGCGATGATCAGGATAGGTTGATTGGTGATTCTCCGCGTGCGTAATTGTCTTTGGTTGTTGGTTCCTGGACGCGTCTCCTGCAGTCTTTTTTTTTCTTTCCTCGATGAATACTGTATCTGCCATCACTCCTC
>JAEIJG010000987.1:0-15704 GCA_037289395.1 Beauveria scarabaeidicola
CCAGTATAATCCTATTCCAAATAAACCAACACTTTCTGCATACAATCCCATTCCAAAAAAAAAAAACCCCCACTCTTTCCGTCAGTAGAAGCTACGGATACTTTCCGCCAACAACGACAACCTTTTACAGTGTTTGGAAACTACGGATACTATACTTTCCGTCGACCTTTTACAGTGTTTTGTTTGGAAGCTACGGATGCTATAATTTCCGTCCTTCCACCAGTCTCAAAATCTTTGGCCCTATTCATTCACCACAAGTTTTTGATCGTGTTGTCATTCTACAATGAGAAATTTGGCTATATACTGTAAAATATAACTACCGTGTGATGTACATGTATAAAAAAAAAAGAGAGAGAATCATCTCTGCAACTAGATCAAACTAGTATTGGCAAGCCAAACCAGGAACAGGGTACAAAAGCATCATCTATAAGCACTTGTATAAAAAAAAGTTACGACCGGCTCGGCCCCACTTCTTCTATTTCTTCGCCCCCCCAATCTGCGCCGGCGGTCCGCAAAATCCCCCCCACCGTTTCCCTCTTCCGGCGCAAGCCAGTTCAGAAACCATTCTTACAGCAAATCGTCGGATCCGCTGGCGACGCTCTGCATAATGGCTTCGAGAATGGCGGATTCAGGAAACACGGGGCCCTGGCCGTCGCAGCGCGCCTTGTCGCGCAGCCTTTCGCTGACCATGCTGACATTGACGAGCCCGCGCTTGTACAGGTCGTGGGACACAATCAAGTCCCAGGTGGCGCCGGGGGCCAGCAGGCGCTCGCCGTCGTCGCCCATGATGATGCGGTGCGAGGGCGATTTGGTAGCGTGGTCTCGTAACAGGGACGCGTAGAAATCCGTAGGTCGGTATTCGGTGGGGCCGTTGATGACAGGCGGGGGTGAGGCGCGACCGCCGCCGCCGCCGCCGTGATGTCGCTGGTGTTGCTGGGACGGTGCGGACTGGTTCATGTTGGATGTGGCGCGGAGGATTTCGTTTTCCGTCGACACCTTTTGGAGGTATCGTCGTAGACGCTCGTTTTCAAACGAAGCCTGCTGTTGCGAAGTCTCGAGGTTGGCGAGCTTGCTCTCGAGGTCCTTGACGTGCTTCTCTTTGCGTTCGCGAAATGCGCGTTGCCTGTTATTTTCTCACTTGTCAGACCAAAACCTCCCGGAAGTCTTGACATTGCCCCTGCTCTCTCTCTTTCTCTCTTTCTCTCTTTCTTTCTCTCTCTCTCTCTCTTCTTTCTTTCATTAAGAAGAAACTCACGCTGCTCGATTTTGCGCCTTGCGGCGTGACTGTGCGGGTGTCAAGTCGTCGTCCTCCGAGTTTACCTTGCTCGCCTCGGGGCTTTGCTGTTCGGAATGGCCAGGGATGGCTTGATGATGCTGGACGAGTTGCTGCTGGGCGGCGGCAAAGGCAGCAGCATGGTGCAAGTGTGCGGCGGCGGGCGGGCTAGTGGGAAACGGCGCCGCTGCGAGGGTGCTGGGCGGTCCCAGATCGGCGGCGCCGTAGTCGTAGCTGGCAAAGTTTTCGCCGGCGAGAGCGGCATCAAACGAAGACTAGGACACGCAAACCTAGCAGTCAGTTCCTCGTGACTAGCAACTTTTGGGGCAAGGAGAGAGAGAAAGGGGAGAGAACAATGACGCACATGTGGGGTTGATGCGCGTCCAACTTCGTTTGAAGCGCCCGCTACAGCGTGCGAGGTCGTCGTCGGATGCATATCCTCGAGGAAGCTGTAGGGTTGCTTGCCGGCAGCGGCGGCGGCGGCGGCTTCGGCGCTGTCATACTGGTAATCAGAAAAGAAGTTCATGGCGGCCGTTGAAGAGGGCAGATGTGGCTAAGCAATGTTACTGTCAAAGTACAGAACGTTGTACTGCTCGCGGGATCTGATGATTGCGGGATGGGATAAGGAATATATAAAAAAAGAAGAAAGGAAAGGAAACATGAAGCATAGGAATAGAAATGAGAAGAAATGCTACGAGAGTGGCGAAATCAACACAAAAGGGTCTCACTCAGGTTTTTGCCATTGATGGCCATGGGATTCGATAGGGCTGTCCGAGGCAACTTACTCAGTAGGTTAGGGTGTTTTAGTAAATGTTGAAAAGTCTAGAATGCTGCCAGTGCGAAAGAGGAGGGGGCGCAGGCGAGGCGCCTGAAGCGGTTGAACGGCTCAACGGCTATGCCGGGCTATAAAGCTGCTAAAAGGTGGGGTGGCAAGAAGGCCTGCCGTACCAGTATAACGTCGGTCGAAAAAGCAGTAAAATATTAATTACAAGATTGAAATATTTTTGGTTACATGGGATTTCTCAGGGCAGGTGCCAAAGTAAATAGACAGCAATGGTACAGGAAGGGAGGGGGGGGCCTCTTGCCCAATTTCGATGTCGAATCCTTGCCCATTTGGTTTTGGGTCGTAGCGCGAGGCTGCTACTGCTAAACATGCTAAACATGCTAAACATGTTCCAACACACCGAATTTTGACTTTGACTTTTCAACCGACGAGCCTATACCTTGTTGGGACAAGGATCCACAGAACAGTCTCCACCGACCTTTTGCAGTTTAGCGTCGCCGCTTAGCGTCACCGGGGGAGTATTAATCAACTGTATGTATTAGTACTCCGTAATTGTATTAATCACCAGCAATAATGGGGGGGGTTTTTTTTTTTTCACCCAGCTACTTACCTAAGCCCAAGGAAGCTTCCACGACTTCCAGAGGCTGTGTTTTTGTTTTTGCTGTGAAGCATTTTTTTCTACAACCTTGACTGCTTACCTATTTTGCGAGAATCATCTATTGCATAGCCTCCATGCTGCATCGCCTGCATTGCTTGAATCGCCTTTGCATTTGCTTCGAATACATTGTCTTGGTGGCTTGCGGGCCCCCTTGCCGGCTCTTTCGCCTGTTTCTTCAGCTGACTAGCCCCCGCAGTGGCAATTACACTAAAAATCCCATCGTCACTTTTATGCGATAATCCCTGCTTGGGCTAGCCAAGGGTTCAACAAGGTGCCCCACCTTTGGGCATTCTTTTTAGGAAGTTGATAAAGGAGGTATGTACACCAAGTTGGTTACGTTACGCCTGGCGCGCTGTGCTTTCTTCGACAACTTTTGGGCGACGTGGTGTCAAGGGCAAGCTTCTAGTGGCCAAAACTTTCCTCTTTTAGTGCCAGGCTGAAATGCGTAGCGTGGGCGCTAGTCCAGAGGGAGGCATAGACCTCATAGATCATTGCAGAACAACTTAACAAGGTTCACCATTTCATCGACCCCATCGCCGATGGGCAGCTTACAAAATGGGGGGCCTGTCCTTATGTAAGCTACCTTCACACCCTGCTGTGCCATTAGTACATGTTCAAGCCAATGACGAACCTGACAATTGATCAGCAACCTGACAAAACGACAGGCCCTAGCCGCGAGATTAGTGAAAGTCTTGTCCCTTGATGTCGATGATGCGCTGTTACTTCGCTAAGGCGTCATAGCATTCCGTACACCCCGTTGGAAACACCAAATGGAGACCATCAACGGCTCCCATGGAAGACAACATGGTACGATATAACGTTTTCTTAAACCCCGCTGCGACGCGCATTGTGCCCTCAAGCATGGTGTCCTAATAATTAAAATGATGATGGACGCGCAAAGACGACAACTGACAACTGAGCCAACATGGCATCGTTGATCTTCTTGCCGTGGGGCGTCGTATACTCGTACCAAAGTACTGGTATGTTGCTTGTCGGCTGCATTGCATCTAGCCATTTGCATAGGAATCATGGGCTTTCCGGGCGGAATCCTTCTTTCTGTTTATAGTCAGTCTGCCGAACAACTTCGCTCAACTGTTTCGGAAAAGATGCCAGGTTCGTGGGAGGATGCACCCTCTTCGCTGACTCGCTCCTATAGACTGTGTCTTCTATAATAGTTCTGCCAGCAACTCGTAAAAAGCTTTTTAACAAACAAGATGCCATTGTTGCCTCGCTCTTACCAGTATAGGCTATCTTCCGTCATAACTAGTCTGCCCGCCACTCGGCAGATATTTTAGGACTAGGTTTCGTAGAGGATGCACCCTTTCCGTTGCCCAGTGATATATGGATAGTCTGCCGCCACTCGGCAGGACATTTCTATAAAGATACTAGCTTCGCGGAGGATATACCCTTCTATTACCTAGCTCCTATGGCTACCCTTAGCGGCAAATTTCTACAAGGATGCTTAGCTTCGGGGAGGATATACCCTTTTCGCTGACTCGCTCTTATAGGCTGTCTTGTACAATAGTCTGCTGGCACTCGCTAAACTTTTTAATAAAGAGATGCCCATTGTTATCTCGGCTACATACATATGATAAGTCTGCCGCCTCTTGGCAGATATTCTACGCAAAGATGCTAGTGATGTAGTCTCCCGCCACTCGGGAGGCAGTTTCTATAAAGATGCTAGCTTCGCGGAGGATGTACCCTTTCCGTTGCTTCGCTCCTGTATGTACGCTATCTTCTGTGATTCTGCCGCCCCTTATTAGCGGGAAATTTCTATAAAAATGCTAGCTTCGTGGAAGATGCACCCTTTCCATTGCCTCGCTCCGGGACAGTCGTCACCCCTTATCCGGCGCACGCCTTCTGGCAATGACTTGATGGCATTCATGGCATTCTTGGCGATGCGGTATAATGATACGCCGAGCCTGTGCTGTAACTTTCTTGTGATTCAACTGGAGCAAAGTGAGTACCAACATACAAGCTGTTTTGTTTCTCGCATCAGGTTGGCACTATCACTCAGAGGTAGTTTCAAGGCACTCTGGTGATTACAATCTCTACATATTTTATTTACTCTTGCCTCTTCTTTGCCCTTTCAATACTTTGGGTTGCTTTGCTCTTATAGTTTTTAGTCGTCACTCCTTATCCGTGACTCGACGTCTGAAATTCTTGGCTGAAACGGTATAATAATACGCCAAGCCTGCGCTGTAGCCTGTGATTAACTTGTGATTCAGCTGGAGCAAAGTAAGTACCAACATACGTGGCCAGTTTTCTCTCACACACACACAGTACACTCTATCGAAAGCTGTCATGACTCTTGTACCAGCTTGGCATTGCCACTGTTGAGTAATTTCAAAGCAATCTGGTGACAACAATCTCCGTGTATTTATTTACCCTTGCCTCTTCTATGTTTCCTCGATACTTCGAACCGCCGTCCCATCTAAGAAAACCGTCTACTCACGGCGTCAAACGCTTCGGCGTGCGTGGGTAGTAACTGCACAAGTGCACGCTGGGCAGGTTGAGATACCACGCCACGACACGGTCGAGACCAATACCACCGCCGCCGTGGGGAGGCACGCCGGCGCTCCGAAAGACGTCGACATACTCCTTGATGCCCGGGCTGTCCGGGTCAACGCCCTTCTTCTTGATGCGCGCCACGAGCGTCTCTGGGTCGTGGATGCGCTGCCCGCCAGACAGTATCTCCTGGCCGCGCATGAAAAAGTCGTAAGCGTTGGTCACCTTGGGGTTGGACGGGTCCTCGAGCGCGTAAAACGGCCGCGCCTCCTCGGGGAACTTGTCGAGGATGTAAAAGTCGGTCTGGTACTTTTCGCGAATCAGCGCGCCTAGCGCCTTTTCTTGCGGCGTCGACATGTCCTCGTCGTCGGACACGTTGCGGTACTCCTCGGGGCCTTCGGCGCGGAGCAGGGCCTGGCCCTCGGCAAACGTGAGCCGCACCTCCTTGCCGGGCTGCGGCAGCAGAAACTCCTCCGAGGGGTAGACGGTGCGGATCAGGGCGATTTGCTCGGCGCAGCGCTCGTTGAGACCGCGGAAAATGTGCAGGAGAGTAGTCTCGAGCATGTCACGGACCTCGGTGTAATCCTCTTCGATTTCCATTTCCAAATCAAGACCAGTAAACTTATTGATGTTAGCAAAGCTGCTGTAGGTTATAGACAAGGTCAGCGTACCTCGGTCATGTGGCGGGGCGTGTTTGAATTTTCGGCACGGAATACGGGACCGATACAGTAGACACGCTTGCGGCCACCGGCAATCTCAATCTGCTTGTAGAACTGGGGCGACTGCGCCAGAAACGCCTGCTTGTCAAAATAGGGCAGGCCAAAGACGTTGGAGCCACCCTCGGAAGCGGCGCCAATCAGGCACGGAGGCTCAAACATGTTGAAACCCTGCGAGTCGAGGTACTCGGCGAAAAGCTTTCTGGTGGTCATGCGCACGTCGGCAATGGCCTGCTGCACGGGCGAGCGCTTGTGCATGGCCGGGTTGCTGAGATGGGTCGCCATGGAGGCGCCAGGTAGCCCCGCGCCGGGCTCCAGCGACGCCGCCTCGACAGCCTTGGTGGCCTCTTCAACGGCCGCATCGGTGGTGGCACCGGCTGCGGGCTCCTCGTCGTCAAAGTTGGCGACGGGGCGGTTCGACACGGCGAGGCCCATGCCGAGCACCTCGGGCGCCTTGGCGACCAGGTAGCACTTTGCAATGTGCAGCTCGTAGTTGGAGACGCGCACGCTCTTGACAGGCTCGAGCGGCTTCTCGATGCGGCCCTCGACGAGCACGAAGCTCTCGAGGTTGAGCCCGCCGATCCACTTGACCATTTGCTTGCTGACGGGCGTGCCCTCGGGTGACGCCGCGACGACGCCCTGGATCGCCCAGTCGCGCTCCTCGCGCAGCTCGACAAACGCCATCTTGGCGCCCTGCATGCGCGAGTTTTGGATCCATGCCCGCAGTTTGACCGGCTTGCCCAGCAGCGACTCGTCGACATTTTTGAGGTTGACGCGTGGGCTCTCGACCTTGGTCGCGGGCGGCGCCGGGCCGTAGCTGTCCTTGGCTAGGTCCTCTGTGTTCCCGGCGGCGGCCTTGGCGGCGGCCTGGCTGGCCTGGTGCTCGGCCGCGCGACGCGCCTTTTCGGCTTCCTTCTTGGCCTTGGCTTCGGCCTTTTTCAGGGCCTTTTTCGAGGGGCCGGCCTCGCCAGCCTCCTCGCCGTCGGCAGCGGCAGCGGCGGGAACGGCGGCGGTAGGCTGCTCGGCGGGCTTGCTAACCCCAGGAGCAGGAGCGTCAGCCATGTCGGAAGGCGTGCGTGCGGTATTGACGACTTGTTTCTTCTGTGGCGGTCGAGGGCGGGGTAAGTCGTCTGCCCAAGTTCGAGTCGGTGTCGTGTCGTCAACGGATAGGATTGAGTCAATCGCAGGCTATTAGCCAAAATAAACACTTTAATTTACCGTCAATCGAAGCGGAAGCTCTGGTGGCGGACAAGAAAGATGTTTTAATGGCACAAAGTAATTGTGAGGTAGGGAAGAAAAGAGTCATAATAAAATCTGGTGGTTTCTACCCCGCCAACCCACCAAAGGCAGGCCACCACAGGTCCACAGCGTCATTCTACAAGGTGGGGCCCGGGTAGGCCCGTGTGCCTGCAGGGTCTGTCTTATCTGCCTGACTCCAGCAAGCCGGTCTCAGTCCTCATCGCGGGAGAAATCACCGAAAAAGCTTGGAGTACATTCATGGTATATTCAACGCTGTAATTAGTGCCGCTCCCCTTGCGGTAGAATTCCTAGCCAAATACGCAGGCTATGCAATGACCAGCTCACAACACGTGTCTTGCCCAACGCCACCCATCTCGCTACTCAAAACAGGTTGGGAAGAGTACCTAATACAATAGTACAGAATGAAGATAAAAACGCTCAAAGAGATATGTAGTAATGAGAAATAGAAATATGGTCCGTCGTCGCTGAAACGCCTCACATGATGCTGTCCCGTTTTGCCCTCAAGGTAGACCCAATGGCTCACCCTTTTCACAGGTGAAAAGGTTAATGTGATGGTCGCCTCGTGCCGCACATCCTAGTATCGGGCGGTGCGGATGGAACGCCGTCGCCGAAATGGGCGAACTGCGGCTCTGCTGCAGAAAGCTAGAGTACGGCTCCAGCCGCGAGAGCTCTGCTCCGTCGAGGTTAAAGACCTTTACGGAATGCGTCGAGGTGCCACTGTACATATTAGTATGCATTTGTAGATGCAGATTATTATCAACTTACACTGCAAACACGGGCAAGTGCTCGTGCGTGCTGGCGGTGCGAAGAGTCTCTCGCATCGTCTGGAACGACCGCAGCGCCTTGTCCATCCGGATATCCCAAATCTTGACTTTGCCATTCCGGCTCGCGCTCATCAGCTCGCGCTGTCCGCCTCGCTGCATATGAACAGCTTTGATCCATTGGCGGTCTGACTCGTCCTTCCACTTGCGCACCATCGACTCTTGAGGTCTCATACGAGTGTCAAAGACGCGAACTGCTCCGTCGCCAAAGCCCGCCACAAAGATGTCGCCAGTCATTTGATCCGAAGTCAGCGAGGTAACACACGATCCTGATCGAGCAGGAATATCCATGACGCACGTCTCGCTTGCGGCATACCATACCCGAATGACACGCACATCGCCTGCAACGAGGACTCGACCCTTGACTTGCTGCCAGTCAAATACCATGCCCGAGTTTACATTGCTCGGCACCATGTGCGTAAGTGCGCGCCATGATGTGGCTAGCTCAATTTCTCCGTCGGAATCGTAGTTGCGGTAAATTCTAATGACCCCGTCCGATGACCCCGTCAACAGCATTGCCTGGTCGTCCTCATTGATAAACTTCATATCGCTGATCCTGGACCCTTCAGGATTTCCGTTGGAGAATTTGTTTAATCGACCCTGCCGTTTCCAATCCCACACCATGACAGTGTTGCCATCATCAGACACGGCCAGATGATCTTCGTATTGATGAAACGTCATCTTTGCAGGCTGCGCGCCATTATTCATCATGGAAAGCTGGTTATTCCAGCGATGGCTGCCTGCAAATTGCTTGAGCGGCTGGGTCTCACGTAGGATTGTCTCGTTCCGCTGTCTTCTCCAGAGTCTTTCGTTGTAGTCTGTGCTGCCGGGTTCGTCTGCCTCGCTGTTCTTCATCTGGGGCTCCCGAAAGTATTCGGTTGACCAGTCCAAGAACTTGCTTATCAAAGGCAGAGTCGGCGACTCTGTCAGGTCTCGTTCCTCAAACTGGCCGGAAACAGGCTCACGGGCGGCGTGGTAAGCAGCGGGAGCGCCAAAACTATCATTCTGTTCAGGAGGTGCAAAAGCTTGATCCGGAGGGAGGGGAGCACCCGGGGATCTCGGCGGGGCTATCGACGTCACAGAACCAGATGGCGTACTTGGCCGAGACTTGTCCTCGGTGCCGACAAATGATTGGAACAGCAGGCTTGCAGTACGTCTAAGCAGACCTGGTGATGGCAGAGGAGCCGCGACAGGCGCGCCATTTCCGCTCATGAGGCTTCTTCGCTGATGAGCCGTAGCCGCACTCTTGAAAGTGGCGCGGTTCGCTCTCCTTTGAATCTCTCGCATCAAAGACTGAGCCTGTTCACCAAGAGGTGAATTGATAAGGGCTTTATGCATGTAGTCAATGATGATGGTAGCCGAACGCTGGACATCCGGGTGAGGGTCGACGCTCAATATCAGAGCGTGCTTCCAGCAGGCCATATAAACGCTGTTGTGAGAAAGTCCATGGGCGGTAGGCTTGATCGTGCCATCCTTGTTGCGGTTTTCGGCGCGTGCATAGTGCAGTCCCATTTTGTAGTCATGACCGTCATCCTGTGGAGGGAAGAGTAGATAATCCTTTTCTTCCAACAGCTGTTCATACGCCGTTACCAAGAACTTGCTATCGTAGCGCAGAATGAAGTGCGATAGGAAGACTAAAAATTCCTTGCGCACCATGGGGCTCCCATCAGTTCCCATGTCCAGAATTGTCCAAGCAATGGATTCTTCAATTTTTGCTACCTCTTCGGTCAGATCTGGGATGCCGAGGAATGTAGTCATGGCATGGATGACGGCCGCGCGCACCTCACAGCAAGGATCCTTGGTGAGGCATGCCAGCGTCACATAGGCGTTCTCTCTGATGCCACGCCACTTGGCCTCTGGAAGATCTTGCCACAGCTGACTGATGCATAAGCATGCCCACTGCCTCAAGAGGTGATTCTCCTGGTTCTGGATATGCGTTAAGCAGTAAGTCATGATGTCCGTTTGGTTGCAGATCATTTGGCCATTCTGATAATCCTTGCACAGCATAGCCAGGATAAAGGCGCACATGGCCTTGTGCTCATCACTGTCGACGACTGGCAGTGCCTCGGTGGGCTTGAGTATCTGCGCAAAATAGCCATAGCCATTATCTTTGGCAAGGTCTTGTTGGCAGCTAATATCGACGGCGATGAGTCGAGCCCAGATAAACACCATGACGGGCTTCAGCTCAGTCGCTGCCGACTGAAGAAGCTTTAGCACATATGGGAAAATTCCGATGCTGAGAGCCAGTTGCACCGACCACGGGCCCAAGTCAAGGAATCTGCCAAGGAGAATGAGAGCGCGAACTCTATGTTGCTGGCTCAGGAGTACCTGCAAAACCACGGGCAATTGATCCGGTGGCTTTTGAGCTACTGCGTCCCCACGTGTCAGATAGACTTCAAAGGCAGTGAGTTGTTCGGTGAAGAAGGTCGAATTTTGGTACTCGTATTCGGTGCCGTCGGTCTCCTTCTTCTCGAGCATGGGAAGCTGGGCCAGCGCCATGTCCACAGCCAGATCCCAAGTCTCCCAGAGAGGGTGCTGATGCGTGTCAGGAAGCTGCGGATATGACTGAGGGTGACAGCGATAGACCATCATAACTCTCTGGGCGAGCAGAAAATTGCGAAAAAGGGCGGCAACCATGAGATCTTGGCGAAAAAACTTTCGAAAGAGATCGCGAGGAAGCGTAGTCCAAGCGATACTATCCGTAATGGCTGTGAAGATCCAGTTGAGCTCGCCCAGGGGGGTTCGTCGCTCCTGCAGACGTCCCGGAAGCTTCTTGGCGCGCTCGGGTGTCAAGGCGGTCTTGAGGGGGTTTTGAAGGACAAAAAACCAGAGGGCCATTTCAATGGGAGTCGTGAGACAGGCCGTAAACAAGTCAGCGGGGAGTAGAGGGTTAGTCGGGAGGTTCTCCTTGGCGGCGCAAGCAGCCAGATGTATATAGGGGCGGAAAGCCGTCTTTTCGTAGTGAGGATCGCGCTGGGCTGTCTCCTTTTCCTCTTCTTCGTGCTTTTCCACGAAGCGATGATAGTTGTTGAGGATATTGCCGGCTTCGGAGCAGTCCCAAACAAAGATGGTCGGTGCTTGCAGCCAATGCTGAAGATCATATAGTGATACCGGAATATACTGTGTGTAGGTCTTGTTGAAGACCCAAATCTCACCCGAGGCTGTAGGCTTGGGAACACCATGGCCGTTGTAATGAAACAAGACGCGCTCATCTTTGGCGTTTCGCCGCAGAGAAACGCAAAACTTTTTCGTCTCTTCAACGGAGGGGTCCAGATACTGCTTGTAGCGAGCTCTAATGGCCAGCGTTTCGTACTGGGACTGAAGGGCCTTGCCGATATTCTCTAGAGCCTTTTGAGCCGGCGGCATAGTAGGATCGGTCCATGCCTCGAGCTTGGCACCTGGGTTCGTTTTGAGCTGGTCGGGGGGCTCAACGCCAATGTTAAGGCAGACGGCGAGAGCGGCAGAAACGGTTTTTAGACGGTCCCTTTGTCGCCAGTCGTGAAGCTCAGACTGAAGGGCCTTGGGCTTGCCGGTCGTGTCGTGGCGCTTGTCGGTAAAATACATGCACCAGTTCTAAGAGAGTTAGCACACTTGGGTGTCAAACAGCTGTAGCGCGCAAACATACGGTGGCGAGCTGTGTAATGATATGTTCGGATTGATAGTGGTCTTCGAAACCGTGTCTAGCACCCCATTCGGGAATCTCGTCGTCGTCTTGCTCCGAATCGTCTTGCTCTTGAGGCCTGGCGTAGTCACTCTTGGAGCGCACGAGCATGGGCTTGCTTGGGCGTTGTGGGCGCTGCCTGGCCATGTTGTCTCCCATCTCGGCGCTGGAGGAGAGGCCATTTTTGCGGCCGGGTGCGGTGGAAGGGCGATGATCGTGACCATCGGGGCTGTGATTTCGAGAGTGATGCTGCGATTTGAATCTTGAAGGCTCGCCATTGACGCTGTCAGGATTACTGCCGTGGTTGTGACCGTTGGAAACCAGGCCGTTCGTGCCGGCTCGGAGAGTCATAATTGCTCCGTACAGACAGTCGCGAGGGCGCACGACTGTGAGGGCTGAGTGTATAAAGATGATGCGAAGTCGAATAGTGGTGCGGCCGACGGTGCGCTCGCGCCCGCCACTTTGTAATGGGAGTGCCGCCCGCAGCAGAGGTTGGATGGGGGAAGCTGCTAGAGGCTGAGATTGAGCGTCGCAGACGGGGATCCCATAGCCAAGTGCCTGGATAGAAATATGTTTTTGCAGCCGCACGGACTCAGATGAGGGCGGCAGGCGAAGTTGCCGGTCGGGTAGATGAGGAGTGCGGACGGACACAGCAATCGCAGGTGTCGGATGAGCAAGTGAGGCGAGCGGAAGCGTTCTGGTGGAGTGCTGATGGCTGATGGCTGGGGCGGAAGCACAAAGGGTGCACAAAGATCCACTTTGTGCATCACTTGCACAACCCCAGCCTCATCCCGAGTTGGTTGAGCCACAGAGGAGAAGCGAGCGCCACAACCCTTAGCGTGGGCCTGGGTAGCCTTGTAGCCATTCAGAGCCGTAAGTTTTTTCTTCAAATCAGCAATATATGCGACAAGTAACACGAATGCGAGACAACACCAAGCTATCAGGTACACCAGCAAACCAATTACTAGCTAAAGGAATCAGGCTTGGGGATGGGTGGCGGCAGAATGTGCCCCATTGGGCGTGAATCAAACTGGTGGGCATTTCCTGCTGCCTACGGTAAAGTTATCGGAGTACCTATCAGTGATGTCTCTGTTCTTGATGGAATCAACGAGGCGCGCTCGTGTACCTATTGTTAACCGAGGGTCTGGTCTCATGAGCCGCCACCTTGTTCCACAGCCTGTTCCTTGTCTCACCTAATTACCAGGCATCGGTTGGAAACTAGAGTCTTTGGCGGCGCCGACGTCCCTATCGTTCAAGTTACATTCGCAGTTGCTACCCGTCCAACATCATGGTCACGCGTTGCAATAACACATTGGCACCTCCTGTTGCCGTTTCTCCGACTTGACAAAGCCCTGCTACGCTCAAGCATCAAGGCTCTGGTCCCCCGTCCAGGTGGTCAGCTTTCGCCCTGTTAGATTGCTCAGCCTGTTTTATCGATCCTTTGGCACCAGGCTGCGCCATGCAAAGTTGCTTCCTAGTCAGTAATTTTCGTCCTGGGCAGCGGCCTGACATCATACCAAGTAAAGCCCACCCGGAACATTTCTAGCTGAATGCCACCCCCAACTCAGCGGCAAGGCCTCCGCCCATGGCGATCGTAAAATTGCGAGCGCCTGTGCCAGCTTGATCAGTCTATGCTGACAGCATTGTTATCCATCTGTAGCTAACCCAAGATGCAGACGTTCTCATGGTCATGCATACACACATGCTCAACCTACGCGCATTTCTCGAGGATTGCATGCGATACGGTCTGAACAGCTTCTGGGCGACTGTTTGCCCTAGGAGCTGATTAATGATGCGATTGGAGACAACTTCGCTTACAACGCCTCTGCTGTTCGCCCTTTGCAATCGATCTCTGCAGCGCCGTGATGTGTCAGGGCATATTTATTGGCAAGATGGTCAACCTGGATTGGCTGCACAGTCCCTCGGCTAAGCTGACAATGCTGCGCCTCATCAAAAAGTACCAGCGCTTCTTGTTCATCATGGCAAGCTATCCAAACCAGACGGTTGTGCGACTCTTGACACGCATCAGCTCCATCCTCGATCCTACTATCAACATACCGTGCGCAGAATGGACAAGTTCATTGATCACGACGACAAGATTGACAAAGGCACGTACATTTTACTTGGTTCATCTTATGTAAACACGCAACATAAACTCAGAAATGCTGAGCTAGGGATAGAGCCAACTGATACTGTGTACGCCATCAGCTTCTCGGACGACGCACTGTACAATGAGCATGAGCTGAGACAAGTTTGGCGTTGGAACAGCCGACTACTGGATATCAAAGTATAAGGATGCCGGGCAAAAAAATTGCAAGGCGTCCTGAATATATCTAACCTTAGTGGTGCATCGGCCTGCATGAGCTGGCATATCGTAGGGCGCGACGGCCCGACTTGATGATGCTAGTAACGGCTGTAGGTCGAGTGCTACAGATGGGCATGCAGGATGTCGGCAATCTCATGTCAGCATCGGCGGATGATTAATCGGGTACTAATAATGTTAGCCTTATACATAGCTCCGCGGACTATAGATACGGCGGACTATAGGTGCCTTCGTCCTAATTAAATTATGCATACATCTATTACGTACGTGTTATTATAATCACGCCTAAGGCGTGTTATATAGGCCTAGTTACTAAGTAACTCTATTATATATATACGTATTAGGGTAGAACTTATAGGTATAAACTTATAGAAGTATAAATATTTATTTTCTAGCCTACTTTAAATTTTTTTCTTTCTTCTATAGCTTTAATCTAATTAGTATATTTATAATTTTCTTAATTCCTTTTTAGTTATTTTTATATTTCCTTTTTTTAATATATAATCCCCTTTTATCTAATACTTACTATATATTACTTTATATTATATTAGTAATATTTTACTATCTTTTTATTATATTTTAGCCTTTTTTTATATAAATCTTTATTAACTTAAATATCTTTATAATAAATAATTTCTTTATATTTATAATTAATATTAAAATAATTAATACTAACCTAATCTTACCTAATTTCCCTTAGCTAGATAAGCTTTTTAGTAAATATATCTTTATAAATAATAATAAGCTAAAAAAAGCTAGTTTAAAGATACTTATAACCTATATAGTTATTATAAAGGTATATAACTAACTTTAGAAAGATACCTAGAAGTATATTTATAAATATAGTAATAAGGTATATTATAAGTTTATATAAGCTATTATTAGATATAAATTAACTTATATAATCTAGAATTTAATAATTTATTAAGTATAAGATTATATATAACTTATATAAAAATAAAATAACTCTTATAACTAATTTTAAGTACTTATAAGCTATTAATATATTAGTAAAGTACTTATATAAAGATAAATATACTAGTATTAATATATATAAGAATTATTATAAAGGAAATAGTAAGTTTTTACTTTATATAAGTATAATTAGGCTTTTATAAGGTTATATTAACTATACCTATATCTCTACTACTAATAAATACTTAAACTATAGTAAGTAAGCCTAAATAGACTAGAATTAGTTTTATACTAATATATTTATATAGAAAAGAATACTCTAGTTAAGTATTCTTCTAAGAATATAGTAGAATAAACCCTTATAAAGAGGTCTAAGAAGGTATAAGTTATTTTAGATAGTAAGGAGTCTAAGCTAGGCTTATATAAAGCTATAAATAACTTTATTACTAATATATTAACTAGTATAATTTAGAAAGTATCTAATCTATTTAATATTATAGTTAATTATAAGAAGAAGTAGTAATTAGGCTTATATAAGCCTAATCTAGAGTTTTTTTATTATAAAGATTTATTTTAGTTAGGTTTTTATTATATTAGAGTATACTAATTAGTATAAGGTAGGTTATATTATTATAGTTAAGTTTATATATAATAATATAATATCTAGTATAATTAAGAGTATATATTACTAATCTAGCTTATAACTTCTAAATTACTTATTTTATACTTATAATAGCTTATATAGTATTATATATAATAGACTAAGAGTAAGTAGACCCTATAGT
>JAEIJG010000988.1:0-15688 GCA_037289395.1 Beauveria scarabaeidicola
GGGCTTCGTCCGAATGACCCTAATGTAGGTACCCCCCGCCAATCCTCGCACACCGGCGCCGTGCCCACAAGCCGTCGAGGAAGGGCCGCCATGCAGCCGGCGGCCCTTACTGCCCGCTAGGAGAAAAGTATAACTCACTGTCCGTCGAATCGTGTCCCGTCCTACCGGTAGACTGGCTGCCTGCATGTTTCCCAACATCCGTTTCCCCCCCCCTCCTCCTTGGTTCAAGTGCCCCTCCAACCCTCCCAACACCCTGCCCTCACCCTGTTGCGCATGCGTCATCCCCGCCCGCGTCGTTTTCTCATTGTCTGCGGAGAATGGTATGCGAGATCCCATCCTTCGGGCTAATCCCGAGCCAGACGAGAGCGCTCGACCAGCTGTGTGGGAGGCCCAAGTCATGTCAACCACTTTGGTTTCCCATGGGGTCATAGTCAAAAGCCATCTCGGCCCTTGTGGCAAGTCTCCATATCTCCCTCCTTGTCCCTCGAAACTGACAGTCTCCTGTGTGGCAGAGAGGGGCAACAAACACACCCACCCTCGCCACGGCCGGCTCTGCTGCTTTATCTGCTCTGCATCACAACAGCACGCCACCCCTCCTGCTCATACATCCCCCACTGTACCTTTAGTCTCCGCTAATGAGCTAGAACCGCTGCCTTCGCCCGCCCGCGAGATGGTTGCTTCTGCTCGGACCCTGGTTCTGCCTCCTGATTCGATACAAGTCTCCATGGGCACCTCCCAAGCACGCGTACGCTCACCGCCCATGACAAGAGACAATCAGGTCTTTTCTTTATTGTGCGGGGCATACCGCTTCAGTCAAGTTCGCACCTGCCGTATCAACGAGGGGGGTGCGTGATGGCCGCAGAGCTGGACAATTGTCAGAGGGGCTGCAGTCCTCGGGCGACTCGACTGTCTAGCTGAGCTTCAAAATCATGTCCGCCCCAACTGTGTAAAGAGAAAAAATAGCCCATTCAATCCGAGGCAAGTAACCTCGGGGTGAATAGCAGAAACAATGTCCAAGGTGGCACTCACCTTGGTTGGTCATCCAGATTTGCCCACGTAGCCCCTCTTGTGCAAGGGACAATAGACAACTCTTCAAATAAAGTAGCGTCACAGGAAAAAAAGAGGCATTTTAAAACATTAGTGGCCTGTAGGCTGTATTGCTAATAAATTACGTAGAACCAGTGAGCCAAATGGCCCACCTGTAATGCAATCTGCGAGCCCTGTTTGAGGTGACCTGGGCAAAAGCGCCAGAAGGAGCTTCCCACAGGCAACTGCACACAAAACCTGAGGCACGCTAAATTTTCTGGTAAATATAACAGTTACAACAGGGATATAGACATCGAGGGAAATCAGAAAACCAGCCAACCGATATGTGCCGTGAGGCGTATCCATCTTCGTACGTATAGTTGAGAAAGAAGAAAAAGAAAATAGAAAAGAAAAAGAAAAGAAAAAAGAGGCGAGTCGTTGAACAAGACCGCCGTCATTAGTCGTATCGAGCAAATAATTGCCCAAATCAGACCATGCGCAAAAAAAGACAAGGGACAAACAATAAGTTCTGCGCAGCCGAGAGCGAAAATCGAGAAAAACTTGAAAAACAAATGTCAAAGATGCCAAAAACATAAACAGATGCTGACTGAAGCGTTTGTTGCCAAACTTGGGATTCCGTCTAGATTTGCGCCGTTCCTGTGTTTTGTTTTCTGTTATTGCCTTGTTGGTTGGCTTTGTGTTGCGTTGGCGCTAGTCAACTGTGTCGACGACAACACTCCATCGCATGGCTCGGTGCCAATTGCGCTGCCAGCAGCAGGCGGTGGAATACGAATATCATTTTCTCAGTCATTCGAAGCTGTCCAACGTGTCCCAAGGACATCCAGATATCAGTGGGAGGGCTGCGTTAATCGCGGGGTGGGGGGCCAGCCCCGTCCCTTGGGCGGTTTAGACGATCAATCATGCCCTTATCAATGTCGTTCTTGTCCAGCAGGTTGCTCAAGCTCATCTTGGATGTAGGTGCTTGCTGACCCTGCGCGGCAGGCACACCGGGCTGGCGAACGGGGGTCGAGGCGCCACTGGAACCGTTCTGTCCACCAGGCGATCGAGCAGCAGACGCAGCCGCAGCAAGCGGGCTGTGCCGAGCAGCGGGATAAGGGTAGTTGCCACCGCCAGGGCTGCTCTTGCTGGAAAATTCAGCGGGAGATCGCCTGCGCGGGTCATCCTCGTGCGCGCCTCGAGGTGCCTGTCTTCGCCATTCTTCATCTCGATCCATCGCATCTCTCGATCGCTTTCCGGCAGCCACGGCCGGATCCTCGCGGGCATCTCCACCGTACGGTGCGTAGGGTTCGGTCGGTGATTGTCCAGGCTGGCCATAGTACGCTCCTCCTGGTGGGGGTGGCCCTCCATGGTGAGGAGGATAATGGTGCCCCCCGGGAACCGAGTTGGGAGCCAGAGGCTGGCCGTATGCGCCAAAGAGCTGCGTTCCAGGAGGAACACCACCTTGCACTGCAGAGAGCGGGACAAAGGCGGTAGAGCTCGAAGAAGAAACGGGTTGGAAAATGCATTCCTGGTTCATTCTGGCGCAATTCTGGCACTTGCCTCCGGGGGCGCTCTGGTAGCCACTGCAGCGAATCTGCTGCCAGTTAGTGCTTGTCGGTTGGGATATGCATATAGGGAAGATACACACCTTGCGCTTTCGACAGTATCTGCAAGCGATGGACGTTCGCTGTCGCGGTGCTGCTTGCGCCATCTGGGGGCCACCCCCTTGGCCAAAGTCCGGAGGATAAGACCCAGGCGGAGGGCCGCGATAATCACGAGGGTAGCCATTTGGGGGTGGACCTTGCTGGCGGTAATAGTAATCGGACGGATAGTCACTGTACTGAGGGTGGCGTCTGTCATCATAGTAGCTGCTGCGATGCTCTGGCGGATACGCCTGGGCACGGTGATCAGACCCAGGTTGCAGAGGAGGCAGAAAACCTGGCGGGTGACCGGATTGTCCAGGAGGAGGATACCCATTTCCGCCATTGGGAGAGGCATATCGTGCATCGGGGGGGTAGCCACGGCTAGGCGGAGGCTGTCCAGGATAGCTCCCTCCGTGGGGGTCTTGAATGGAAGGCAAGGTAACTGAGGCCGCCATGATGCCTCGCGGTTCGGCTCCGTGTCGAGCTTCCTCGATGGAGGAGCGAGAGTGTGGCGAAGATTGCGAATGATCCTCTGGACGGATATGCTGAGGATACTCTCGACGATGACGGTCGTCGGCCATGCTATGTCTGTCCTATAATGGACACTCAGGGCTGCGATACAGCCGCTGCTAGTAGATTGGATTGGCGAGAATGTGTGGAAGATTGGTGAGATAGATGGTCAAAATCGCATTTGATGAACAAGTCAAGTACGTGATGGTGACCAGATGAGAGTAAGGTCTATGCGCCGATGAGTAGTGGCTTGTTGCAAAAGTAAAAACTTGAGCAAGGTGCGTCGTGCCGTTGCACCTAGTATCGAACGCGGCTTCGTGAGCAGGTCGGTGGCGTGTCAGGGAGTGGCGGTTTAAAAAAGTACGACTAGATGTTGACGACTTCAAGGCAGGGCGTCAAGAACAGAGCCCGCAGGTAGCTGTTTCGAGGAATCGAGGTGACAGCCAGCAGGTCTCGGACGGGATGCGCGCGAGGCCCTTGACGGATGCGTAAAAGAGGGTTGTCGCAGGAAGAAGAAGCGCAAAAGGCCGGCTGGCGGTGGAAGTAAATGGCAATGGTGGTGGGGAGGGGGGGGGGGGGGGGGGGGGGGGGGGGGGGGGGGGGGGGGGGGGGGGGGGGGGGGGGGGGGGGGGGGGGGGGGGTGTGAACTTCAAGTGGTGGGCCGTATGTATGTACGTTAGCGGGAGAGGGCAGAGACCATCTGAGCGGGAATGCAGAAGCGGGCGGATGGACCGGTGTCTTGCCGCTCCCAGCACTTGGCCTCAAGCAAAAGCTGCTAATAAGGTAGGGACCGCCCTAGGTAGGTAGACGCAGAACTAGTCGAGGTGCGCAAGCTGGTTCTGGTTACTGTGGGTGTCGCTAAGAATCCGCCCCAAAGGCGAAATACGGGTCGTGGCCTGACTGGTGACCCTTTACGTCGCTCGTTCCTAGCCAACAGAAGCAAGATCGTGGGCGACAGCTGCTGAGTCGTCCAATTGCTTGCCCACTGACTAGCTGCGCAATGTACCGAGGGGGTGGGATAGGACCGCTCGCGCCTGCGACTCACTGAGTTAGACTTTCCGCAGTTCTGACACGGCACAGCTGCCCCATGCTTGAACCAATTCTGCGCCGCCACGGCCGAGATCTAGTGTCTTCCGATTGCTAGCCAGCTGCCAACGAGTCGCCAAAGCCGCCGACTTGGGCGCCCACGCGGCAAGATGGCAATGACAGGAGCAGCCGACTGACCAGGCTGCAGAGGATTCAGGCTCGGGGCGGAGCGAGAACTGGGTAACACAGCGGTGCGTGACACTCTGTTGTGATGCCCCCAATGGCGACAGTTTGCTCCCCAGCGACAAGTGAGAGCCTTGCCATTGCTCAAGTCATGTGCCTCGAGTCGCAATCGCCACCGGTTGATCCTTTGCGCTGGGCTAGAGGAGGCGGCCACTTGGCGAATACCCTAGCCATTCAAGCTCGTGGCCGTTGGGTATGGATGGAGAATACGTACCGTGCCGTTGAAATACGTCAAGATTGAGATCTGGCTGTGTCGGTATCGGTAATGCTGTCGCAGCCGCGGATGGGCTTATCAAGAGTATGCGGTAAGAATGCGACTCCTAGACAAGGGCGACGCGACGACAATGCCGTGATGATGACGCCGCTTGTTTCTGCGCAAACGGGTGACGGTTACGCGTGTGGCGGTTCACTTCGGAGAGATGGGTTGTTAAGGTTTGGCACCGCAAGCGGTGTCACCGTGGTACAACAGGGATGTCAAGATAATCGCCAATGACGCACAACGGCTTGCGGGAACGATGTGAAAAGAGTGCGAGTCCAGATACCAGCGGCAAACCCGTTGCTTCAAGGGATAGGACTGTTCACTGTTCAAGTAATAAGCGATAAGTCGGGATGGCAAGTTTGGTGGAGAGGAGAGAAAATGTCCAGATGACGAGGTGTCTGATGCCCAATGCTCAGGCCGAAAGTCAGAAGGAACAGCAGGTTACGTGCTGCAGAATGTGTGCAAGCCTTGCAGCGGCCCTCCAACGAGCGGCAGGGAGTAGCACAAGGGCAAAGGAGCAAAGCGTGCTGCAAATACGTTCCAGTAATACGGTGAGGGGTGTCAACGTAGTAAAAGGATGCAGGGCAAACTGGGCCTATTTGCTTGGCCACTGCTGGTGTGCCCTTGTCGCGCACCAGACTTGTTGGCTGGCCCATGCGACTGGCACATTGGTACACAAGGTACGCCAACAATAACGGCAATGGCAGGCTCCGCGACAAGAGCAGGCCCCTTCCGTCTCCCCTCCCGCAGGCTGCATAAGGGCTGCTTCTCACACCATCTGCTAGCCGAGCCACCGCCCAGCCAGAGCCCGCACCCTCCACTGACCTGGTGCGCCTCCCACTCCCACTCCAGCTCTCACAGGGAGGAGACAACAAGCCGTGACGCAACATGAGCGTTTTGGTAGGGGGCGTGCAGTGGTGGCGTGCAGGGGAGTGCAGCAAGTCCGGTCAGGAGGTCGCACGCTAGAACTGCCCTTGGTCCCGCGCGGCGCCCGTTCCCGGAGCGGCCTGCAGGTCGCAGAGGCGGCCGCAGCATGCACGAGCTGTGTGCTTCCTTCTCCACCGTTGGCGCTTGCCCCAGTCCTAGAACGCATTTGCAGGCTTCTGTTGTATACCTGAGACGATAACCAGCCGCGGCGTTAGCAGCTCTGATATACGTCGCTCAATAATTGAGCAATTGATTATTGAACAAAGCGCCGCCCTTGTCGTAGAGACCACGTTCAATTAATCCCGGTCAAGCTTGCGGCTTTCCCTGTCATGGTCATGGGCTGCCTTGTTAGCCCGAGGCTCAGCAGCTTGGTCGCTACTGAAATAGACAGGCGCAACGGCCATCTCAAGTAGCGGAGTAGATTTTTTTGGCTCATAGATGCTGAAACGCGAGTCATTTTGTCCTCGTGGAATATGACGTCGATGCCTAGGTAATCCTCGGTGGCTGAAAGTTGAAATGACAATCATCGGGCCGCAACATGTATAACTGATTGCGTCACAAATTGGGGCCAAAGGCGTCCAGAACGCCCGTATCTCGATAGCTCTCAGCCAATTTGGTTGCAGCGAATATTTTGGGCAACTCAGCTTCTGCCTCTCTAGTGACTTTGCTGGCAAGCTTTCGGATTCTGCCAGGACTCGTACGCTGTACCAGTCAGTAACTCACTACTAGTTAGTAGTTATTAGTAATCCACCCCTGCACAGCTGTGTATCGGACAGGGAAGCCTGTAGCTTTTTGGGGGCCCGCTGACGGTTCGCGCCGTTGGTTCCCGCAACTAACAGCAGGGTATGCTCGACGACGGCGCGAGCCGCCCCTGAGATTGTGAATCACGGTTTCTTTCGCTCGTTGATGTGAATAGGTGGCTACTTCGCACCATGCTGCTGCTCTCTGTGATGATAGTCCGGAATCCATTGGAAACGATAACTTTGATAATTGACATGTCTTCTGCCAGGATCAGTCGCAGATCTTGTGTAACGTGTAGCCTGACTCAACAATATAGGATAATGGCTTGTACCACATGAACTGAACCCCAACACAGCGCCTGGCTACACCGTATCGATTGTTTGGCGCTTTGCCATCTCCAGAGTTTCCCGGGAAGCAGTGCTGGCAGGGCTGACAAGCCGCCAGACGCGGGAGAGCGGGAGGGTAATCAGGGTATGCATCTTCAGCCCAAGTACTCCGTACTGGGTAGACCTTCTGAAAATTAGTCACAAGACCGACTCGGCATGCTTTCTGCTGCTAGCTAGGTAGCCTCGTAGCCGGCCGTTATTATCCTTGCAAGTATGGCGCAAATGACATCCACTGGATGCGCAGATGCCATTGCACAGATGCCGACCGACCCATGCAAGTTTAACAGAATTCCACACTCATCCTGCGAGGATACATCATGGGCTTGAAAAGAGCCGCATGCACCTTGACCTTTAGCAACAGCTAAGTCGCCCACCGGTCAATGGGCAGTGTGTGGTTCGATGTCGGGAAAATACGAGACAGTTTCGCGCAATCGCGTGCGATTTCGCTCCTGCAGCCTATTCAAAAGAAGTAAGCATTCAAACCATGTTTTTGAACCTTTGTCTGTTTTCAAAACCCTCACTGTATGTTGGCTGTTTGTGCTTGCATAGTGAAGCGTCGGGAGCACGCACGATGGCGCTTGGCTTCGCAGTTGCAAAGGACCAATTCCACAAGTCGGACGAATATGGATTAATTGCCTTACCGCGTGTTTACATGTCAGGAACTTGGTCGAGTGCGCTTTGCAGAAGGCGCTACTCCGTTGCAAGAGGCGGCATAGCATCAGGCATAAAGGAAATATATTGCACATGCAGCCACTGCGCGGGGTAGGTAGTTGTAGTTGGCAGCTGGCAGCTGGCAGATTCTTGTCCCGGGGTAAACACCGAATACAACCTACACGAATTTTTCCATCTCAGCCATTCTCTATTTCACGCGACATGTTGCGGCGAAAAATTTCCGAATCTAGTGCTCCTCGATAAACTATTCACATCGGATGTCGCATCACGGCAAGTCTTCTAGAAGCGCATGCTAATAAAAGTATACACTGGGGGCTACAGATTCCGCTCACCAGCGCGTTACCCGAGCCCCTCCTCTGGGTCGTGCCTGGTTCATCGAAGCAAAACATTTCGATTCAATTTTAGCTCACCAATCACATTCAAACTCCGACCAGCCTAGCAACCTAGGCGTTGTTTCGACCAAACGCCAGTGGATCACAATCGTGCAAACCTTTTCAAGAGATGCAGTCCGTCCAAGGGGTGTGCATATCTCAAAGGTGCCATTGCATCCTTTCATTGGCGAATGCGCGTCGCAAACACCATTCGCAGCATTTTAGCACTTCGTACCATTATGGTGGCGGTGGGCCGTTACACACACATAAGGCGGCGAGAATGGCTCCTGTGCCTCCCACTGGCGGGCGGCGACGTACGTCTGCCGAATCGTGAGGACGGTGAGGTTACCCTGTGGAGGGCACTAATGGCCATAGTGCCTCCCGAGGGTCTGGAAACGCACCGAACTTGTCGCCATTCCCAGGAACCTGGCTATCGTGGCCACCAATTACAGTCCGTAGCAGGGGCTTGCTTGCCATGTGGTGCCCCCTCTGCTACGCTACTGAGGGGCTGCCAACTCCACCAGCATTGTCACAGTGGCTTTTCTGGACAGTCGAAGGCTCGAAGCTGCCTATCCTCGGACGCCAGCCGCAGCTGGAAGTGTGGTCAGAGGGGCTCTCGTGACGGGTGCTCGAGCCAATGGCCTCGAGGAGAAGCATGTCCTATGTCCAGCGATGACAGGCTCGTCAACTATCCTTTCCAGGCCCAATTTTCGCGGGCTCAAAGGTCATGTCTATTGAAGAGTTTTACGGCGCCCCTCGAGTCGGTCATTGACTCATTGGCAGGAACCAAGCCCTGCCCCAGCGTCATTGGACACACAAAAAAAGAAACAAG
This sequence comes from Beauveria scarabaeidicola, assembly GCA_037289395.1. Lineage (NCBI taxonomy): Eukaryota > Fungi > Ascomycota > Sordariomycetes > Hypocreales > Cordycipitaceae > Beauveria > Beauveria scarabaeidicola. Next base: position 8,637 of record JAEIJG010000988.1, read on the forward strand.
TTGCGAGCAATCACTTGGCCACGAGGCAATAAACCATACTGGCGCATGGCGGAGCCCAACTCTGGCAGTCTGTTTGTTCTTGAGCTGGCATGCCTGCCCCCAGACTGGTCGGGCCGAGCCATTGTCAGCGCCGCCTAATTCCCTGCACCAGGACGGGCCAGTGATAGGCACACAGCTGGACGGGCTCACCTGGAGGCGACTTTTCGAAGTTCTTATGCCCCAGCGGTGGTTCAGTCTCTGCATGCTCTGGCGGCCAATAAAGCTACGCATTTCATCAACGAAGGCATCAGACTATGCACTAAATGGTCTCTCGCCCAGGTGCAAGGTTCAGATTGGCTGCATGATAAATAATCTGGGTGCACACCGGCGAGAATTGTCGAGCGATACGACGGAAGCTTCACCCTACGTTTTTAGTAGATTACTGGGCGAAGGAGGAAGTCAGCGCCGGTTCGGTGGATCGTGTCCAAGATACAGTCACTCGCAACTAGCGGGACCTGCTGCTGATATTTATTGCTCTGATTGGCAAGGCATGATGAAAGGCCAGCCAGCGCTGAAGAGGAAGCCAGCCAGCCTGCAGGTCACCTATCGGTTGCATGAGCGCTAGCACCTTGGCTGCAGGCGGGCCTGTCCTGATGTTTAGTGCATGTCATGGCGATGCAGGCGTGAGACTAGCAGTGTGCAACGCACTGCGGTTGGAACATTGTGTAGTGTGTAGATGGTGAGTCGCGAAGAAGCAAAAACGGGCTGCAACTGGTCGTGTTGATGAGGGTCTCAAGGTAATTAGAGTCTACTCGATGGGCACTAATGTCAGGTTAAGTTAATGGCACACCTCGTCCGGCATGCATTTGCAACTCGACCCTGCACCAAGCTTTGAACACTGCGAGCCGGGGCAATTGGCTCATGGAAAACTAATGGCGAACCAGCGGTTTGATGACAGGCATTGCTTGGTTGAGGATACAGGGGTGATTCTGGGCGATCAGCCACGACTTGTGATGGCTACTGATACAGCTAGAGTGTCTGAGTGACAGGCAACTCTATCACAATTTGGGACAAAGTACGGGGTATCTGAATCATATCATCATGCACCAGGCAACTATGGCCCTTTTCTATCTGATTCGTGTCTTAGCTGGCGACGGTGCACAGTGGGTCAACCCCAGACAGCGGTGGTCTGTAGCATTGTAAGTATGTCTCTGTCTGTCTGTCGCAACGAAGTCCTATGCTTCTTTGAGAGAGAGACCTGCAGCAAGAGTAGCTCGTCGAGAAGCTGACAGTATCATGATGCGTCGTTCTCTCTGGGAGCTATTATGCCAGCAGCTGTGGCATTGGGTCCTTGCCTGGGGGCGGCCGAGGTCGAAGAGAAGCTACGAGAGAAAAGACGACGGCGAACGAAAGGGCTGAGGAATCCGAATTCGAGGCGCATTGAAGCATAGCAGAACTTTGGCCGACATGCATTTCATGTCGCCTTTGCTTGCATAATTGGGCTGCAATGGCAACTGCCGAGACAAGACTGCAAGGCAGCGATGCGTCATGTGCTATGGGTCTACTGCACATCAGCAATGGATGGTGGTGATGATTGGAGTTGCAGAGTCGTCGGGCGGCCCGGCGAGATGCCAAGGCTATTTTTAAACAGCCGTCTTTGATTCCCGAGTCTTTGTTCCCCGGGAAAGAGGCGGCCAGTTGCGGCCCTTGTCGTGATGTAATTTGTGGCTACAGGTGGTGTGGCGGGGAGCAGGGCGGCCCAACAAGAGCTGAGATGTGAGGGCGGATTCTGCCGCGTTTTCGCAGAGTTGAATACATGGAGTCAAGGATTCGGACGCGACGGCTCAACGAGAAAAGCAACTTGCACTCAGTACTAAGTAGTCACCCATTACCATGACGGGTCGTGCGTTACCAGTATATGACGTACCGTGCTAAATACACACCCAGCGCTCTTTCCTAGCACTGTCATGTTATTGTCTCCCTACTCCCCCACCTTAAACGGCGCATGGCCCGGTCCGCCTATTACCTATGATATGGTGATATGGTAGCCATCCAGTGCTGGCCCCTGTTGGCAGTTTCTTCTGCTTCTATTCGTTCATTTTAATTTAATCCTGACTCCTTTTTTAAAAAAATGGGTCTGGTCACGTCGTCTCCTCCTCACGTGACGAATTTCTCATGCGGGCGAGACGATGCGTATCGGCAGCATGCAGCCGCCCAGCGGGAGTGCTCCACTTTTTGCCCCCCTCGCTGTCTACCAGTCGTGCCAACTGGCCCATTTAGCATGCCTCTCGAGTCTCCCATCAATGGGAGAGGGCCCCCTGGCGTGTTTGCCTGTCGGCCAAAGGGAACTCTATTCTTCCCCATCACCATCCTCGTCATCACGGTCCATCGCGCAAACGCTTGTCCCATCAGTTTGCTCATCATTTCGGTCATTCCCGATACTCAAGATTTCACCAGCGTTACCCTTGTCTCATTGCCAGTCTCTGCTTTCGACAGAGCACAGACGGCAAGACCGAGCATTGAACAACAAACATGTCATCCTGGTTCGTCTCGACATTTAATGCACACGCCCCCCTTGGCAATGGTCATTAAACTGACAATCTTGCAGCCCAGTTTCCCCCCCTCTTGGCCGCAATTTTACGGTTTTAGGGCAGCCCGTTTTCGGGCGCCGCCGCATCCTCTCCTTTACCCAATCATCTCCATCCCTGTACGGCAGGCGCTACGGACTCGGTCCGCCCACACAGGCCGTCCTTCCCTCCGATTGCCGACTACCTGTACTTCGGCCTTTTTTCTTATTTGCTGCCGTCTCCGGAGTACATCTGGCTAACCGACGGACTCTGCGTTTTGCTGCCGAGATGGGAAATAGCTAGGAGGTAGTCTTGCATCCCGAGTCGGCCTCTCTTACCGGCCGGCTGGTTTCAAGCGCGCAAAACAGGCAAAAGTGCAGCATCCAGGTTCTCGAGGGGTGATCCAGGTAGCTGCCAGCCAGCCACGCCAACTACGCCAGATCCATTCCTCCATGAATTACAGGTAGCTTTTCGGGGCCCCTGTCCGGAGCCTTATTATTACCCTCCTTGCAGTCTTGCAGAGCAAACCCAACAGTTAGCTGGAGGTGCAATGGGACGAGACGTCCCGCTCTCGACCGGTGGGGAAGAATCCAATCCCACTGCTACCAGCCCTGTCAATTGTGCGACCAACTTCTGTGCTCTCCTCGAATGGAAACTGTCTTGTCAGTCGTTTGCCGCTGCCATGTCGTTGCGCCGCATAGTCAACAGCACGAGACAGCCAAGCGACACGGCCTTGGAACAGCGCCGCTTTCGAGGGAATCATGTCTCGACTCTCCCTGCGACAGGCCCCTGTTATAGCTCAGAACCCTGTCCTTTCGAGGCGGTCATGTTCCCCTGTGACTTTCACCTGTCGGATAGTGTCATTCCAGCCTGACCCCGGCCTCTGTTTTGACGACTTGACAAGGTTGACAAGTTGTCAGGCTGCAGGCAACAGGCCATGGCGGCTTGCAGACCCCGGCCACTTATAGCAGAATGGGTATGAATATCCGCCTTGTCGCAGGAATGCTTTTGCTCCCCAGCCACTTGAGCAAGGGCAGGATCTCTTTGTGCCATATGGGAAAGGCGGAGTGAATGGCACGGGACCGCGCATGCATGCAGGCTGACCTGCAAAGCGCACATCTTGTGGAACCTGCGTCAAACTGGTGCCTAATGGGTGCAGAGGATTGTCATGACGATGCGTTGGCTGGTTCAGCCACTTTCACAACCAGCCAACCACCTCGATAACAACCTTGCCCCGTCGACTATGCGAAGTTACACCAGTTGCCCTGCATTCATCGGATATACCTTGAAACTGATAATGGCGGCCCGACACGCGCCGTTGGGCATGCCCGCCTTCAGGCAATGCGTACCCCGGCCACCCCCGTCGGCACTTGCACCCGCTGGTGGAGTTTGCGCCCACTGTCCAATATTAGCTGCCCGATGCATCAAAAAACCGAGGGAGCGCCTCATGGAAGCTCCCGCAGGCTAATATTGGAGACACCCTCGCCAGGAATGCTTTTCCGCCTCCCGGGACCCAGAAAACGGGTAACTTGGCTCTCCCTTTCGTATCATCCTTAGATCCCGCTTCATCTCGGCATAGAATGTCAGCGCTGAATTTCACGCGGGATACATGCTCGCGCCCTTCTGGAAGACCATCGTAGCATGATCGGCCGCCAACCCTGAGGGCACCCGGCCACGAGAAAATCGAGCAATACGATTACCGTTACGGGCTGTTCGGGCGCACCCGAGGTGTGCACGTAACATGCACCGTGAACTCATTGGATAATGGCACTTGTAGAGGTATGTTTTGTCTCAAGGTTTCCGACGATAGGTAATGGTCGAAGAAGGCAACACCTGTACTGCTTCCTTTCCTTAGAACCCAATAAACTTGGGTGTGAAACACGGCAGCACCAGTCTGATTCCTATCCTACATACTACCTTTTGTTCGACGTTTGGTTTTCTATGACCTGCTCTTTTGGTGATGGGTTCCTGAATACTTTACTTTGTGCTATATCGCCTGCGATATCACCACTATTATGACTCGCTCAAAGTGCATGTCATCCTCCCCCACGAGGACCCGGATAGCTTCCGAGGTCGTCTCGTGCCTGTTGAGAGCAAGTTTTACAATCAGTTATGTGCATGTAACTGTACTTTGGAAACTTTTCATCAATAGCCAACTGTCGAATATTAGCATATCGATGCTTGATCGACCGTTGCGGAGAGTTTTGGCTCAGATGCCACTAATAAAGTCTCCGACAAAAGTCTCCACGCGAAGATATATACAGCGCTAGGAATCAAGGTGGGAGAGCCTGCTTCTACTAGCTAATACAACAATCGCAGACTTGCAGCAGCCAGAAACAGACGATTGCGAAAATTGATATTCGCGCTAGGCATAGAACATGTGTCATTTGTATGCTTGACAGAGCCTCACAACGTACATCTATCTCTTGCCAAAACTTGGACAGTGACGATCCCGCTCGGAGACTTTGCCACACACAACATGTCTACCTCTACAGAAGCGAACCAAGACTACTTCAAGTAAGTCAGGAATGCATATCCGTGATGAAGCCTTTTGTGAAATGCCCCAAAGCATCGTCACTCCCAAGTCAGCGCCAGATTCATCACGCAACGCGGGCGTGTCCTGGTTCAGCAGTTTACCCTATAACGCGTACCCTGCAAATCGCTGACAGAACCTCGCGCAAAGCAAAATCGCTGCCGATTACGATCAGCTATTTTCCAAATACTTGGATGCGCTGAAAATCGAGCTCCAGGCTCATGCCGACTTTATCGGTATCAAGAAAGGTGGCAGGCTGCTCGACTATGCTTGCGGCACGGGATTTGTCTCCATTGTGTGTATAAGCCAAAACTACCTTGTCGTGTCCGATGAACGCCGATACTGACTATTGACGAAAAAAACAGAGTCTCTCCGATTTAATCGGCCAAGCCGTCGGCGCCGACATTACTGAGAACATGGTTGGCGCCTACAACGCCAAGGCCGTCAGCGCGGTACGCATGCAACACTTTACCCCGCCCTTCCCCCATGACGAGAATCTCTGCTAAAAACAGAACCCCGTCCTTGTAGAAGGTGCCCGAGGACCAGCGCAGGGCATACCTCGGCAACCTGCTTAGCACGCCCCCGTCGGCGAGCCTCGACGGGTCGCTGTTCCATGGTTTTGACGTGGCGGGCGTAGGCATGGGCTTCCACCACTTTGAGGACACGACGCTGGCGGCGGCGCGGCTGGCCGGGCGGCTGGCGGCGGGCGGCTCGCTGTTTGTGCTCGATTTTCTGCCGCACGGCGCGGAGCCGCACCATGGCGGCCTCGTCACGGAGCGGGGCGTGCACCACCTCGGGTTCGACGAGGAAAAGACGCGCAGGATGTTTGAGGAGGCGGGCGCGGCGGGGGAGTTTAGGTACAAGGAGCTGGATACGGTGATTGAGATTGAGAATATGCCGGTGCAGGGACAGACGATGCGTCGCCGGCTGTTCCTTGCCAGAGGTACAAAGACTGCGCAAAGTCACATGTGATTCAGCCCAAGAATAGATGTTCTGGGCCATGCTCAACCAACTCGGGAAAGACGCGCAAGTACGAGTGATAGTGGTCAAGAATGATTGATGGCGGACTATATAATGTGGTCGATATTGCGGTTGCAAAGTTTCTACATGGATCTAGTCACCACCGACAACAAAAGCACCGCCCAGCAGAATGGCGGGCTCATCGAGACTGTGATGCTCGTAGCTGCATTGATTTGTTAGCGGACCAAGTCACCTTTCCATGCCAGGGGTTATTTGCGTGCTCTCTTACCTCAATGTACCGACGCCGCCCGCCTCGAGCAAAAATGTCGGACCGGCATTCAGCGGGCGACCGGCCCAGCGCAGCGCCAAAGCGCGCAGGATATGCCCATGCGCGACGATGAGCACGTTGCCCGTGGCCGCGGGATTCGGGTGCGTGCCGTTCATGACGGGGGCGTGATACTTTTCGCGAATCTCGCGAATCAGCTCATCCAATCTCTGCGTCACGTCCTCTGGGCTCCTTGTTGGCGGAAGATTGTCAGCGTGGGTACGGCCAGGGGGTTTGAAGCTGCAGAAAGAAGACGCAGAAAAAAGGAAGCAGAGGGGGGGAAAAAAAGGAAAAAAAGAAAAGAAAAAGGAAAAGACTTACTCGCCGCCTGGGCAGCCGTCGTGCCAAATATCCCAGCGGCCCTTGATGCCCTGTTCGGCGCGCATTCTGCGAATATCGGGGGTCGTGATGCCCTCATAGTCGCCATAATCCCACTCCCGGATGTCGTCGATGACCTGCACCGCGGCCGCGCACCGGATGCCCTGGCACGAGTGGGCACCATGAGCCTTCCAGGGGAGTGCACCGTCTGGGATGCCGAGGTTGAGCAGCTCAAAGGTGCGCTGGGCACGCTTGCGGGGCGACACGTAGCTGTGAAGAAGGTCAGCCTTGTCTTGATTTCATTGTTATTGTTTTGAGCCAAGAAGAGAATATAAAACATGCAAAAAAAAAAAAGAAAAAAAAAAAAAAG
>JAEIJG010000989.1:0-15672 GCA_037289395.1 Beauveria scarabaeidicola
CCCCCCCCCCCCCCCTTTTGCTTGCTGACATTGTTATACACAGGGCGGCATGCACAACCGCCAAGGCCTGAGTATACCTTTGCTCTGGCAGGCCCTTTCCGACTTTGACCTCTGGCCCATCTACCTCCTCGGCTTCACCATCCTGGAGCCCGTCGCCCCGATCCAAAACTACCTCACGCTCACGCTCCGCCAGCTAGGCTTTGACACGTTCCAGACCAACCTGCTCACCATTCCCGGCTACGTGCTGTTTGCGATCCAGCTAGTCTTTTGGACGCGCATATCGGAGTGGATCAACAACCGCTTCCTCGTCGTGTTTTTCAGCTCCGTCTGGCTGTTTCCGCTGGTCTTGTCCCTGCGCCTTTTGCCAGACGATGCGGGTAGCTGGGGGCGCTATGCGCTGACTGTGCTCGTCATTGGCTTCCCCTATGTCCATTCCATCATTGGTATGTGGCCCTGTTGCGGGGAACTTTTCCCCATCCTCATGTCGTAGTTGCTAATACGGGTTCTTGCCTGTTCTAGTCTCACTAACATCGCGCAATGCCGGATCTGTGGCTGGGAGAACGGTCGGCAGCGCAGTGTACAACATGTGCGTGCAAGCAGGCAGCATCATTGCCTCAAACGTGAGACGAAAACCTCAGTTGCCGAGCTGATGAGATGTGTATGCTAATAGGCGACAGATTTACCGAGAAGACGACAAGCCCCATTACCGACGGGGAAACTCGGCGATTTTGGGCATCATTGCTTGGAACGCCGTCTTTACTCTATTAATCAAGGGATACTACATGTGGCGAAACAAGACAAAGACCACTAAATGGGACAGAATGACGCCGGACGAGAAGCGTGACTACGTCGACACGACGACAGAAAAGGGAAGCAAGAGACTAGACTTTAGATTTGCGCACTGATACACGCATAGCTTCCATGGACGCATTCATCTCAAAAGCGTGCGAAACTTTTCATTGGAATTGGTAGAATCTGGATTCGGCAGAAAAGCGGCATAGAAATAGATGGAGTGAGGACATGGTATAAATATGTGCAAATGCGAGGAGATATGAAACAATACGCAAAAGCCGAGAAGAGGAAACAGGCAATTGAGCCTACTTCCCTCTGTCTCTAATACATTGTGAAACCAGGTCATGACTGCGAGTTTTTAGATAAAGAAGAGTGAACCCCTGCTCCTAGCATCGCATCGCTGAGCATCTTGTTCAGGAATAGAGGCGCCGCTTACACTAGTTGTCTTCGATTGAGCGAGTATGCGTGGTGGCTCGCATCCAAGCGTGGTAAGGGGAGCCACACATCATGTTGCTGCAAATCGCACAGCGAGTTAGTTTTTGTGAGCTTGGGTCTCGTCCAAAGCCGTTGCGCAGCTGACGCCAATCGTAGAGATGCTACTGACGCGGGGTAGCTCAAACAGTGCCGTTTCTCGTCTCGACGCATCTGGCATCATAATCTGTTCTGTCTTCTGGCAATGATACGTATTGATCAGTAAATGCACGTCACTTGCGCACTGCTCGCCGCTCTCGCTTTGTGCCGGCCGGTTGTCGAGGCCGCTACCGATTCCGAGCAGCAATGCCTGCGGTTCCAGCAACCGGTGATTGTCCCAAACTCGCAGCGCTCGGAGACTCGAGTACTTTTGCTACGGTAGCGAGCGCCCAGTTTCCGGACAATGATCCGCCATGTAGTAGCTACGAACAAAAGTTGGAGGCGAATCTTTGGCGTGTAGGTCTTGGAATACAGAACTTTCGAAGCGGTCCGAGATTTCGTTTGAGCTCTGGCTATCAAGCGGCTGCTGTCGACTGGGAAACGAGGTATTGACGACTGTACGTTGACACGTCTCTTTGTCTGCTAGCGGTGTCGGCATCTGGCGAATTGAATAGGGCATCAAATATGCCGACTTGGCGTATGGCAGCGCACATGGCTTCACGACGCTCGGCAACCAACCATGGCCACGACGGCGCACCTGCTCGCGCCCTGCTGGACAATGAAGACGTGGTCATTGACTTTTCACATGGAGCGTGAGCCATTTAAAATCATGAACAAGACGTGCCGAAACTGACGGAATTAGTCCCGCACGGGGCACCAGCGCGGGCAGGCTTCTCGCAGAGGCGTTTACGGCGCCGAGTCCGCGTCCAGGAATATTCTCAATACGGTGGTGACAGGTATCAGCAGACACAGACGTAAGTGCGGGGGAGTCGATGCGAAGCAGGCGTCGAGGTATGCAGGTGAGGTGAGGGGGATGAGGAAATGTCTGGGCGTAGGATTGGCCCGTGTTTGAGGGACACGCATGCAGGTCCGAGGTGCGTCGCCGATGTTGGAGGCGGGTCGTTGTCGATTTCGCTGAGGCGAGGGAGGACGACGAGTCATCTCGTACTGGACGGGGGCGTGGCAGTGTCAGAGGTTCCCTCGTGGGGTGGGCTGATGTAATCGTCGAGGATCTTGGCAATACTTGGCAAACGAGTCTCATAGACTTTGCGTCGATGGGCAACGGAATTCCGTAATTAATCGAGGAAAGTTCGACAAGGACTGGCGTGGTTGTCAAATTTTGTTGCACGATTGGATGCGGGGTTACCTGCAAGGATACGAATATGTCCAAGTATCTCGAAAAATGCTTTAACCCTTGATTTTCATGACTCAGAATCATGCGTTTCGACGCCCTTTTTTACCCCGTGTTCCCTTTTTCTTCTTTCCAATGTCCTCTTCATCCGTCCAGTCGTCCATGTTTCGGACAGGCTTGGATGGCTTCTTACTCGGCGCCGCCGCAGACGCAGTATCCGCCCCCCCCTCCTCCTGGCCTCCCCGTTCCTCCTCCCCGCCCTCGCTATTCACGCCCTCGGCCTCGGCATCTTCTCCTAGCTGCTCGACCGCCTCGCGCTCCAGCATGAGCCGCGCCGTCTTGGCGCACTTGTGTGGCGTGTACTTGTCGCGCATGCGCTTCGTCTGCGGCACGGGCTTGACGCGCACCGGCACCGCGTCCAGCCGGCCCGCGGCGCGCAGAGCTTTGAAGACGTAGAGGCGGCGGTTGTTGAGGCTAAAGAGGTGGCCGGTGGCCGGGTCGAGCAGCACGCTGATGGGGGGCAGGTCCTGGGCGCGCAGGTCGTCGCGGAGGATGGCGTCGAGGGTGTCCTGGACGCGGCGGCCGCAGGAGAATTGGGGACGGAGGCGGGAAAAGGTGAAGAAGACGTCGTTGGGATCGACGTGGGTGAGAGACATTTTTTCTTTGTTTTTGAAAACAAGTTCAAAACAGCCCTACTGTGTTTGGTCTGGGGGGGAGACGGGATCCATCAAAGGTGTCGCTTATTGGTTCACGGATGCCATGTGAGGTGTTCAGTGGCCACTAGTCTAGCAATGCATTGCATTGTTGGCGTTGATCAAGTGGCTCAAGGTTCCATGGTGCTTCCATGGACCATCACCAACCTGTTTTTGCTGGGCCAAAAACTGGACTGAGCGCTGATTGGCCAGACCACACTACCGGTCATTGCGGTCAACAGGTTGACAAACATGCACCCCGCACGATTCTGCAAGATTTGACGACAAAGTAATGCACATGTGCAGCAAACCTCGACGTACTCGCAATGGGCTGATTAAAGTGACAATGGCTGGCCGCACAGCCACCTCAGTTGCTTACCTACAGGCTACGAATACAGGCTAGCAGTTGCCAGGCTAGGTTGGCAGGACTGCCAAACAGCGTTAGCTTGCGGCTGGCATCTCGTACTAGAGGAGCCTTTTTAGTGGTTGCAGTGCAGCGGCCCGTTGTAACTTGTACATACCGTATACGTAGGTGACTGTGGGGGCATTGACGTGCGTCGTACCAGTATTTCAGATTTGTTTGAGGGGACTGCTCGAGAGGCTAATAAGACGACGAGCACGGTCATTGGTTGCTTCATCCTGTCACTGTACGAAGTAGCGTAAGCTGAGAATCCTGTCAACCCCAACGTTGGCTGTGACGTCTCGGAGTTGGCGCTGCGGAAAAAAAAGAAGAACGAAAAAAGAAGAGAAAACAGAGCTTCAAATACGACAGCCGGGCCCACTGCGGTCATAACTTGTTAGGCTCCCTAGGTTGCTATTTAGGGTGTCATGTCCCGTCAGACCCGGCTGCAAACGGGCTGTCAAGCTAGCCTCAATTTATCGACTTGAGCCCAAGCAAATGGTAGTAAAGTACCGAGTACTCTGTAATAAGAAATGACAATCCGGATACACACGAGCCCAGAAAGGCTATGATTCCATTCGCTCCGTAGCCAGCCTCGCCAACCGCTGACGACGTCAGCTCTTTCTCCTCCGCCTCCCAAATACGAAACGAGGGCATGACCACCCCACGACTCAAATAAGAACCCACTACCTACCTATTTACGCCCCTGGCCCAGTCTCTGTTCTTTTCTTCTTCTCGGTCCTTGTTTCTGTCATTTCTCACAGTGCGTCCCTCTCTCCTACCTAGCCTCGAGTCCTAGCTTCTCTTCTCGAGGGCCTAGGTCAGAGCCTACCTAATATTCCAACCACCGTCCTCTCGCTACACTGTCCTACATGCATCGGATCAGTCTAGACATTAGCCACTGCTCACGACATTCGCTCTTCGTCTTCCCTCGCCAGCTTTATTTTTTCTTTGCTCTTTACGGAACTTTTGCCCGGACTCTATATTAGGCTAGTAGACGCTGCTCTCTGGTAAATCCGTCGGCCTGCATTCAACACGCCTGGCTGCAAACGGCCACCTTGTACTCGACAGCTCTCTATCCTCCCAGACATACAACAGTTATACATCCTTACAAAGACACACATAAACTCGCTGCTATGCGCTCTTTGACGAGCGCTGCCACGGTGCTGGCCCTCGCTGCCGGCGCTGCCGCCAAGCTGCAATATCTCGGCGTCGCCTTGTCCGGCATCGACTTTGGCTGCGACATTGACGGCACCTGTCCCCTCGATAAGATCGGTCTGCCCCTCAAAAACTATGGCGGTGCCGACGGCAAGGCCCAGATGGAGCATTTCGTCGACAACGACAAGCTCAACATTTTCCGGCTGCCCGTGTCCTGGCAGTTTCTCACCAACGCCAAGGGCGGTAGCACCCTCGACGCCCAAGGCTGGGAGAGCTATGACATGCTCATGCAGACGTGCCTCGACACCGGCGCCTACTGCATGATTGACCTGCACAATTTTGCCCGCTTCGACAAGGGTATCATTGGCCAGGGCGGTCCTTCTGACGCCACGTTTGCGCAGCTTTGGGCCAACATTGCCGGTAAATACGCCGACAATGACAAGGTCGTCTTTGGCATCATGAATGAGCCGCACGACCTCGACACGGCCAAATGGGCCGACACCTGCCAGGCCGCCGTCACGGCCATCCGCAAGGCCGGCGCCAAGACGCAGGTCATCCTACTCCCTGGCAACAACTTTTCCAGTGCCACCGATTTCGTCGATAACAAGAGCGCCGAACTCCTCAGCAAAATTACCAACCCGGACGGCTCGGTTGACGGCCTGCTGCTCGACCTGCATAAGTACCTCGACATCAACAATTCTGGCCAGCACGCCGAGTGCACCACGGACAACGTCGAGGGCTTCGGCATCATTGCCAAGTGGCTCCGCGCCAATAACCGCACTGCCATGGTCTCGGAGACGGGCGCCTCGATGGAGGACTCGTGCATGGAAAAGTTTTGCGCCCAGAACAAATTCATCAGCGAAAACACTGACGTTTTTGTCGGCTTCGTCGGCTGGAGCGCCGGCAGCCTCGACCACACCTACGTCATGTCGCTGACGCCCACCGGCTCCCCCGGCGCCTATACCGACAACAAGCTCATGAAGCAGTGCATCCTCGACATCTTTGACGGCAAGCTGAACCCGCCGCCGTCTTCGAGCTCCGCGGCCCGTCCGTCCACATCGGCCACATCGGTCACATCGGTCACATCGGTCACATCGGCCATATTGGCTGCGCAATCGTCGCAGAGGACGAGCGACTCGGTCTTTATCGAGAGCCCCAGCTCCAAGCCGTCGCAAACGCCTGCCAATGGCGCTGCGGCGAGCTCGTCGAGCATCAGCATCTTGACCGTCGTTGCTGCCGCGGCGTTTGTCTGTGCAGCTTTGTAAAACTGTGAAAACGGCAGCACGGCGTCTGCTTAGTGCACTCATACCTGGGACACGTTGTATATCTTGCGCACATTGATTATAGAAGGCGGTTGCTTTTGTGCTTGTACTTGCTACATTTGCATCATGTGGGCTGGCGTTTTGGTTTGCTTTTACACGCATAGAGGAACTACTTGGGCGGCGAGAACCCTGGGACCAGCAGAGGATAACAGATGAAGATGGTCATTCGAGCGCATAGACATTGTAAAGGATACCGAATTAGATATTGAACAGACATGTACATATTCCTTCTTTCAGCGAGCGTGTATATTGATTTACGACAGGCTATTCCCAGGGAAACTAGGCCTTTCAGCCCAGTACGCGCGAACATGCAAAACTATGCATTCAAGTCGCGAAAGCTCCTCGACCCACTACGGAAAAAACAGTAAAGTTTTGGATATTGGGGTTTCAGATTTACAGATCCATATATGGTGTGTAAATGAAAGAGGGCATTTGACAGGACGAGATTCCACACACAGTATTCGGACCTGCATCAGTGGGGATCTCCATCCTCCATTCCCAACAGCGTCTATCGTACATGTACTCGGCTAGAGAAGAAGTAACAATAAAGAGAAGAGGGGAGAAGAAAAAAGAAAAGATTTTAAAATAATGCAGATGAAAATTCCAAAGCCAACATGCCATGTGTCATCAACGGCCGTGAGGCCTTTCTTGCTTAGTTGCCTGCTTGCTTCCCAAGTCAGAAAAGCAGAGCGGGTGGGTGTAAGTCGAGGCCGAGGCGAAAACTCCCACGCCCGCGCCACAAGGTTAGATTGGGTAGTAAACTCACACCCAACTTGATCAATCATGTACGAGATGCGTCTTTACTCTGTAAGAGTATCTAATGGCCCTTGACAGTGAACTTGGAGGGGTTGCATCCCCTGCACCGAGGGCGAGGTTTGCTCACGCAACTCATACCAACTCGCCAACATTCGCCGCCTACTTTTCCCGCGCCCATATTTCTCTTCAATGTAATTTATTTCGAGTGGCAAGTGCAACATTGTTAAATGGACGCAGGTGATTTGAGTCAAAGCGTAATATGGATATATGAACAAGGAATAAAGAAGAGAGTTTAAGCCATGCAATGACGCAGGCACTGGCACCAGGCTTTGTGCTGGCCTTGCAGGGCAAGAAAAGAAGAGAAAGAAAAAAGTCCCAAAACGCCAATCCCAAAGAAATGATTAGTCAGTCTGTTCAGGTCAAAAATTGCTCTACTTGGACCAAGACTCATAGACTCCGACATAGTCAACATCCATGGCAGCCCCGAGCCCACCAACAGTCTTCTCCGTGGGCGTCTGGAAGCTGGCCTTGGCATTGGCAAAGCCTCCACCAACAGCAACATTGAGAAGGAGAAACTTGTTATTGTCAACGAGCTGGCTCCAGGTCTCGTCGCTGCCAAGGTCAGACTTTGTAAGATTAAAGAGCGGCTTGTCATTGACAAACCACGTCATTCGCTCCTCGGGACCCAACCACGCATCCGTCCAGCCAGTGCCACGGCGACGATCCAGCTCCCAGGAAAAGACGTTCCAGTCGTCGCGGTTGTAAATGTTGCCGTCCGCCTCGCTGAAGCGTCCCATGGGCTCGTTGCAGGGCCCGCCGTCGGGACTCGGGCCGCAGTGCAGCGTTTGCCAGACGCGGGCCTGGCCGTGTGCGCTCTCGAAAAAGTCAACCTCGCCGACTGACGGCCAGCTGTGGTAGTTGCCGCGGTACGTGCTGCCGAGGGACCAAAACGCGGGCCAGATGCCCCATTGATCATCGGCGGCGGCCTGCCCAAGCTTAATCTTGGCTTCTACGCGGATCTGCTGGCCGACGGCGGCGCCAAAGTCCCAGTCGGGCCGCGTCTCGATGCGGGCCGACGTCCAGCCGCCCTGGTCGTCGCGGACGGGGATGATGCGCAGCGTTCTTTCCTGGGTGACGTAGATGTTGTCCGGGGAGTCGGTGTAGGACTGGATCTCGCCGGTGCCCCAGTTGGCCGGGCCGCCGGGATACTGCGTGCCGAGGTCGTACGTCCACTTGGACATGTCGAGGGTGCCGTTGGAGGAGAAGTCGTCGTAGAAGAGGGCACGAGAGAAGCCCGGCGGGAGCGGCACACCGGCAACGCCGTTGTCGGCGGCGTTGGCATAGACCCCAGGGGCTAGCAGCGCGACCATGGCGGCCGTCAAGGAGTGTAAACGCATGATGTCCGGAAGTGTCAATGAAAGTGGCCTTGCGGTGCCAAACGTAATTGTTAGAGAACAGAGGACGGCAGACAGAACAAAAGGATTTGCGGAACAGCACTGGAAGAAGCACTTATATGTCAGACCGGCCAAGGCAGATGAAGCGTCCCCTTTACACAACCGATAGACACCACCACTCTACTTTTGAGTTTCGTCTCAGGCCATGTGTGTGCGGAGGACACAGAGGCAGAATGCACACTGGCGGCGAAGCCCCTTGGTACACTTGGGATGCACCAATCTACACGATCCTTATCGGTCCTGTGTAGCAAGTCGAAGCTAGCACGTCAAAGTTAGCAAGTCAAAGCTCACTACATGTGCGTCGGCAGGATCGGCTAGCGTCAAGTGTGGACATATGTCATCGGATTGATACTGGTACCTGCGCGGATTCGAAGCAGATGGGTATACGCACGGTTCGCAGAAGAGAAACTGAGCTCGCTTCAGCCTATTCGAATTCTCCGGTCGACCCCTTCCCACCAAGATGAAGACGGGCAATCTGAAACACGGCTCCAGATTCGACAAGAGGTTTTCGGTTTTCCGTCCGCTCGTGGCAGCGAATAGTACAAACGATCCGTGAGCCTCAAGTATGCGGCGTGTTTGAAACGAAATTATAGGCTGGTGAATAGCGTTTCGATTCGTTTCGAGGTCTCTCACTGTCAACCCCTTGATTCTCATGGCTTCCTTTGTTCCTTTTTAAGAGACTGAGAAATAGTAAAGTTTTGTGGTTTGCAATGGTGGCCGCTTTAGGCCAGAGTCTAAATTGCGCCGCCATCTCGAGAAATTACGTACTGCAGGTTACTGTGTGGTAACTTGCGAAAGGATGGCTGTTGTCAACGGACGCCACCAGGGGGCCCGTCTTGTACCTATTGACAGTGGCTTTGATTCTGTGTGTGCAAGACTAGCTTCTCGTGCAGGTGCTCAGGTGCTGAAGAATACGAAGCGAGACATTGACGGTGAGAGGTCGTTGCAGGCGATGCGCACAGATAACTAGTTGATGCCAATCCTGCCATGGTCACAGCGGGTCACCACCAATAGATCAAACGTGATGGTGCATGCAGAAATGCCTTATAGGCTGTGGCGAAGGGTTGTAACCGAGGGGTGCGGCTTTAGGATCTAGTAAGAGCGATCAGATTCTAGATTACGGCAAGGCATTAGTGGCGTCCTTTAGTAAGTGATAGTTAGAAAAATGCCATGGTAAATTGCGTAACCATTAATAAGGTCACCACGTACTGATTCTTTTAGTTGACGGCGACAGACGTAACCGTAAAGACGAACATAATAGTCTTGGCCAAATATTTAGAGATGTTCGATTTACAGTAGAATCTGGTGCGTGGCACGTGCCTCCGGGCGAAATAAAAATCCGTGGCCGCACAAGTGACTGGTGGTACACCTTTCGAAGCAAACTTCACTACATCTACGTCTTAACATCTAGTTACTTTGACTTTGTCCGTTCCTAGCCACAGCTATTTACTCCTCCCCGACCGATCACATCCTTTCTTAAAGAAACACCTTTGATTCATGATACGAGCGGGTACATGCCATCCGCCCAGTATGCCTCCCAGAGAGCATCCCGTCCAGGCAGTCGCCCAAGCTGTAACGCCACCTCAGAGAGCCGAAACCCCTAACCATATTGAAATCATTGTGGATTACAACCGGAGGCCATTTTCTGTCAAGTGGCAACGCGGAATGCGATATCCTGATCTTAATACATTCCCGACATTTACCGATGCCGATGTCAACCCTATCAGTCAGACCGCTAGCATGAGAGAACTCTGGACACAATCTGTGACGTTGAGTTACGGCTCGTGTGGATCTGTCCGTATCCAAGACAACGTTTGTTTTCCCATTATAAAGTTGGCACACTCAAATAGACGGTTCATCCAGATGATCCAGCACGAATTTGCTCTGCTTACTAGCATGGCACTCCTTGACTTACCCGTTGTCCAAGTCGATCAACAACCTATCGTAGACAACGGCGAGATCTGCGGTTTTCAAATGAAACGACTATTTAGAATGTGCCCCTCGTCTCTAGTAGCACGAAAGTCCGATATCCAAGATGCACTCCAGAGACTTCATTCTGCAGGCTTCTGTCACGGTGACATGAGGGGGAATAACATGATGGAGGACGAAGCTGGGCGGATTATATTTATCGACTTTGGCTTGGGTGGTTGGATTGGAAGCGATGCTCCAGGGTTTTTTCCTCGCCGGGTGCCCAAACGCTTCACTGCTGAACGTGATTGGGACCTCTTTTGCAAAGAATTTGAGTAGATTAGTACGGGCCCTATTACCATGAACAGTCAGGGCAAGGTGCCTGAGCCTTGGCTAACAACCTTTTCCAGCTGGTAGTACATCCCATGGTAATGGCAGCGACACACCTGTTGATGTACAATCTCATTTAGATGTATTTCGACCCGATCTCAACCAGACCGGGCAAGCCGACCTCAACCAGATCGAGCCTTGCGAGTCTCCTGGCAGATTTAGGCATGCTTCGCTTTTAACCCACTGTAACTTGCTATGGCACGGTGATGCAGGCACCAAAAAAACCTGATCGACGCTAACCCAGTTTGATCAAACCCATCTAGGTACATCTAGGTACCGTACGGAGTACAGGCAAATTGGGTCATTCTCGGCGCCCTAGTCGTCTCGCGAGGCGCCCAACGCTCAACAATGCAAACTCTCCGCCCTCACTCACGCTTCTGAATGCCCGACAGTGCTCATTAGGAGCCGCCGCAGCGGCACGGCCAGTCACTGCTTTGCCACCTCTTTTGCGAAGCCCATTCGCCGACACTCTCCTTTCGCAAAGCCCACACTCGCTCACCCCCTGCGCCGCACCGGCTGCACAAAACCCCATAGCCCCACGATGCCCTCAACCGCCGCCTCTCTCGCGACTACGGCCCTCCTCGCCCACGCGGTCGCCGCTGCCGTTGCCAGCACACAAGTCTGGGCAACGCCCCACGACAGCTACTCGTCGTCGATTGGCGTGCTGGGCTGCAAGATCAACACGGACCGCGTCGCCTACTGGCCCGACGCCGTCACCTGCGACAACGTTTGCGTGTCGCTGCGCCGCGACGACCGCCAGCTCTACCTGCTGCGGATCGACCAGTCGGGCGGCGCGCACGACGTTAGCTACGATGCCTGGAACTACCTCGTCACGGGCCGGTCCGCGACCGAGAAACCCGTCGCCGGCGGGGGCGTCGAGATGACGGCGCAGGCCGCCGACCCGGCCAAGTGCCGCGACCTCATTCGAACAAGGAGCGGCAGGCTGCCTCTCAGCGCCGCCAACAGCATGAACTACCTGGCGGAATGTCTGGGGAAAACAGACAGCTGGGTCGCCAACAACTATGAGCTGTACAATGTTCTCGATCCCATCTGCACCCTGGGCCGCGATGAGCAGTGCAAGCTCGATTGGCCCGCGAAGAACCAGGCTGCCTGTCCGCACCAGCTTGGCTTACCGGACGTGCTCAAGGGTGCCCCGGTATACAATATTCGCTACCCTAGTGGTGAAAGGGTGCTCGCGGCTGCGCCAGCGGCTCCCAACACGGGTGGTAACGGCGAGGAGAACGCGGCCACAACGACATCAACCGCAGGCTCTTTGCTGATTCTGGTTGGAAGCGCTGTCTTGCTATCGATGCACTAGCTGGCTCTTATTTCCCTTTAATTACCACCTTGATTTTTGGACACGCTGCAATTTTGCCAGTCAATGCAACGCAGCTTTATATATACGCCATCTAGATACCCTGTTATATTAGTACGCCAAGACCTATACCATTTTCACACCACTTATTATTGCCCAACACAAGCGACAACTTTGCTCCCATTCGTCAACTCGTAACCTGCAAAAAATTGAATACCTACCTACGGAGTAGTCATAGACCCAATCCCAATTGTGCCTCCACAACACAACCAGGTTGAGGCTGCCTACCTAGTTAGGTGCCTAGTTGGACTAGCGCCAAGCACTGCCCAGTGCCCACTAACATGCTCTGCCGGCATTTGACGCGCATAATCAGACTCGTTCCAGTTGTCACAAACATGACTTTCCCCTCTGTTTCGGGCCATGGTATCATTCACAACATTCTACCACGCACACCACACACTACGCACAGAGGAGAGCGAGAATCAAAAGACGTCATACTCTTCAGTTGATCGTTCCTGAAACCCTCACACGCTAATTAGTGGCAACCATTCTCCCCACCGTCTTCCAGCCTCGCTCATCAACGGTGGACCGTCCACCAGCGGGTCGCATTGTCCGCTCCGTTCCATCCTACTCATCGCGCGAATTGGCCATTTTTTTTCTCTTTCTCTCCCTCGTCATTTCACCACCGCCAATTTGACGTACCCTTTTGACCCTGCCTCCAGCCGCGGAGGCACGGCCAGTCCGCGCGCGCGACGATGCCTACTCCAACAGACACCACCGTCACGTCCTCTGCGACGGCCTCTGCGACGACGACGACGACGACGACAGCCGCTTCCCCCGGGGGCGATGCGACCGTCGATGTCGTGGTGGCGATGACGACGCCGTTTTCGATGCCGCCAGACTGCCTAGACTTTGACGGCGCTGCCATGTACACACAATTGTACCATTACGATTCGAGCGATCAGGACGTGACCCATCTGACGCGGAATCTATACGAGATTGACACTCGGTCGTGCTGGCCCTCGGGTGTGTACAATGCTACCTATAGCCCGGCCGTCTGCCCGAGCGGCTGGACGTATTATAGCATTATGCCTGGCGACTGCGACGAACTGGTTACCGTTACGAACTCGCCTTCGGGCGCTTCTACGGCTTATACGATGGCGTCGTACACAAATCAGCTCTCTGCCGTCTGCTGTCCCAGGTGAGTACGGCGATGCGGTCCCCTACGGTATTCAAGCCGACATGTACTAATATACACGCATCAGCGGCTTCGAATTATCGGTTTTAACATGGTCCACGGACACCCATATCGACCATGCCTGTTCCCGCACCGTCACATCCGGCGAGCTCTCCATCATAGTCACCAATCAAACCGACGGTAGTCCCACGCTCTTCCAAGGCTCGGCCACTCTCATGATACCCACGCCCATGACCGTCTCCTGGCACGCGGCGGACGCCTCGACCCTGACGCCCCGGCCGCCTGACATCCCCGTTTACTCCTTTGCCCCCTCGTGGGTGCCGGGCCAATCCGTGACCGTCTACGACAAGGCTCGGTACGACGACTCGCCCCGCAGCAACCGCCTCGCGACGGGCGTCTTTGCCGCCGTCATTGCGGTGCCCATTGTGCTCTTCCTCGCCATCCTGGGCTGCTGCATCTGCTGCTTCCGCATACGCCGCCGGCGCGAGAAGCGCGAGATTGCAAAGGAGCAGGAGGAGTCGCAGGCGTTGGCCACGGAGCGCACGTCTACGCAGGAGCGCACGCCGAATCACTCTACAGATGGCGGAGCAGACACGGCGGAAGAAGAGGGCCCGGCAAGCGAGACGGTAGCGGCCACCGCGGCAATCTCCACGTCCAATGCTCGTCAAGTGAGTGCTGATATACAACGGCCTGCTGTTCGGGACCCTGCGGGAGGAAACACAAACGTGCACCCCTTGTCTGACATGTTAAAGCCCCCGTATCCAGGGCTGCCGTCGCAAGGTTTCGATGGAATTGAGGAACCGCCGCCGTACGTCGAGTCTGCCCCAAGCCATCCGTTGCAGAGCAGGTCGGCGGCAGCAGCACCGACCTCACCGACCCAAGATGGCACGACGCGCGACGAAACCATCAACAGACCAGCGACGTGATATGACTCGCGACAACACCTATATCATTTATACATATTCATAGCAGTCACGCAACCAACGCATGGCTCACTGTAAATAGACAATCTGTACATTCCGCCCCAATACCAAGTCCGTCATTACCACCCCGAAAGTTACCAAGACTCGTTCTCCAAGAAAGCTTTGAGCTTGTCGTCAAGCCACTTGACGTCCTCGGGGTTCGTGCCCGGGCCGCCGGCCCTATACAAGTCAGCAACGCAATCCTCTCACATCAGTCACAATTCATGGAGAAATTACCAGTGTCCCCAGATGGAGGGAAACGGGATACACTTTCCCCGACCCTCGCTCATGCACTTGACCTCGTACTCGGAGTCTTCGGGCGGAAAATACAGGTCCGTCTTGCCGGGGAGGACGAGCGTCTTGGCCTTGATGCTGGCCATGGCCTTTTCCAAGTCCTTGTTATACGGCGCCTGGTCGGAGCAGTCGGCCGCCTGCCAGGTATGCAGCATGTGCAGCATATTCTCTGGGTCTGAGCAAGACAAAAGCCCACGTTAGCGAAACAAACCACCCACATTTGACGAATCCGCGCCGGGCAAAAGTCGGACAAGGTATGTACATACCTTTGGAGAGCGCCCAGGCCTCCCAGAAATTCACCATAAAGTCCTCCAGGTCCTTGAATCCCAGCTTCGTCTCGTACAGCCTGTCCCGGTAAAACTGCTGGCTGAAGCCCCAGCCCGCATACACCCTCCCCAGGGCCTTGAGCCCCGCGACGCGCTCCTCGTCGGTCCACAGCGCATAAGTTCCCTTTGCCTCGCCGCGCGTGCTCCCCGCGCTCGCAGCCCTCTTGGCCGCCAACACGGCGCTCTTGACGCCCTCGAGAAACACCTGGTTATGGATCGCCGTGCGGGCGCTCCCGCAAAACGGCACCCCGAGATCCATGAAATCCGGATACTGCGTCAGCCACTGGTACGTCTGGCCCGCGCCCATGCTCCAGCCCAGCACGGCGCGGGCGCGCGTGACGCCGAGGCCCTCGGTCACGAGACGGTGCTGCGCGGTGACGTTGTCCTTGACGGTGACGTCGGGGAACTTGGCGCCGGCGCCGGCGCGGCGCGCGCGCGTGTTGGAGGGGCTGACGGACTGGCCGTTGCCGATGAGGGCGGGGATGATGATGAAGTACCGGGCCGGGTCGAGGGCCTTGCCCGGCCCGACGAGCCACTCGTTGTCGGAGATGAGCCCGGAGAACCAGCTCGGGTAGATGATGGCGGGATTGGACCGCGCGCCAAAGGTCTTGTAGGCGATAAAGGCCGAGGGGATGACGGCGCCGGAGGAGAGGGGAAAGTCGCCGAGGTCATAGGTGCTGTAGTCGTCGTCGTCGTTGGAGGTGGCCATGGTGGGATCTGACGATTGGATAGACAAAGATGAGCAAAAAAGAAGAAGAAGAAAAAGGGACTAGATGGCTGCACAAGGATGATGGACACTTGGAGACGGCGCCGGCCTAGTACCTGACTTTTATACCTAAACTACCTAGGGGGAGGAGGGTGTTTTTGGACATGGCTAAAATACACTGCTAAATCTATTCTGTATTTTTGCCGTCTAGTGAGCATATTAACACCTCAGAGATAT